>JAJMZS010000313.1:0-88893 GCA_023807205.1 Isotricha prostoma | reverse complement strand
TTTCTCTTTCTTTTTCCCTTTCTTTTTCTCTTTCTCTTTCTTTTTCCCTTTCTTTTTCTTTTTCTCTCTCTTTTTCCCTTTCTTTTTCTTTTTCCTTTTCTTTCTTTTTTTCTTCCTTTTTTTCTTCAACTTTAAGAATGCAATTCAATACTGAATTATTTATAGAATGATTTAAATCTTCATTATTATTTATTTGATTATTATTTTTGTCATATAAATTAACAACTTCATTTTCTTCAAGTTCTATTAATTCTTCTTCAATAAGATTATTAATTAATTCTTCAAAAGAAATATTTTGTTTAACATAAACAAAGTTTGAAGATCCTTCATATTCATAATTGATATTAATACTCATTTAAAAAATTTTTTTAAAATTAATTATAATTTAATTAAAAAATAGTTAAAATATAAAAAAAAATTTCACTTGAGTAAATTTTTCATATATTCAAAACTAAAATTCATAGGTTGTCTCGTTCTAAAATCTCCATAATCTTCATGCATAGTAGTTTTACTTTGACTCATAAAATCTTCAGTTCCATAATAAAAAATTAAAGGATCATTTCTTCCTTCAAATTTCCTAAATAAAATATCCAAAGCAATTTTCATTAAATTTCTATCATTATGACAATTAAACAATAATCTATCTTCATCATGTGAATCTAAAAATTTAACTAAAATCAATTTTCTTCCTTTAAATATTGAATAATGTTTTTCAATCATTTTAATACAAATATCATATGAAATTTCATTTAAAGTAAAAGCTTTCACAATATTTTTAAAATTAAAATCAAGTAAACCGTCTAAATAATTTTCAAAATCTAAAAAAATTTCACTTACATAAGGAATTGAGTTTAAATTTTCTTTAATTACTAATTTTAATTTTTCTTTTGGAATTGATTTTATTGTTTCTGCATATTTTATTAATGTACAAGGTGGGACTTCACCTATAAAAGGAACTGAAGGAAAATCTTTATGTATTTCACTTGTCATTCTTTTTAAAAATTGTAATGATGCTCCTATTGCATGATCTACACGAACTGAGTCTATTCCTAGTTTTAAATATTTTTTTATTACTTTTATCATATAAGTACCACATTCATTGTTGTCTAGATTTAATTTTGGGAGAAAACCTAAATGCATAAAAGATAAGTATTTTAGACAATATTCCTTTTTTGGTTTTGGATTTTGGGGATTTTGTTCTTTGTTTTTATTGTTTATTTCTTCTTTTTTATTTTCTTCTTTATTAATTTCTTCTTTTTTAATTTCTTCTTTTTTAATTTCTTCTTTTTTATTTTCTTCTTTTTTATTTTCTTCTTTTTTAATTTCTTCTTTTTTATTATCTTTTTTTTTAATTTCTTCTTCATTTATTTCTTCATTTTTAATTTCTTCTTTTTTGTTTTCTTCTTTTTTATTATCTTCAATTATCTTTTCATCTAAAAATTCATCCATAGGAAACAATTGTTGAT
Organism: Isotricha prostoma; assembly: GCA_023807205.1. Classification (NCBI taxonomy): domain Eukaryota; phylum Ciliophora; class Litostomatea; order Vestibuliferida; family Isotrichidae; genus Isotricha; species Isotricha prostoma. The sequence goes on along the minus strand of JAJMZS010000313.1, from coordinate 87,427 downwards.
ATTCTTCTTCACTCATATCTTCAACAAAATAAAACCATTTTCTATATTTACTATTTTTATTTTTAAAAGCATCAATAAAAAAAGGATGAGTTTCATAAACATGATTAATAACAATATCCATCATAACTTTAATATCCCTTTTATGACATTCTTGTATAAAATTAATAAGTACTTCATCACTTTTAGTAATTAAATCTAAATCATTATCATTAAGTGGATTTCCAGTATTAAAATCTTCAATATTTTCTCCATAAGCAAATCTTGGATCAACATGATTAAAATTTTCAGTATGATAACCATGATAACCTTCTTTATGATTTACAAAAAAAGGTGTTATCCATATTATATTAAAATTCAGAGATTTTATATAATCTAATTTTTCTATTGCTGATTTTAAATTTCCATTTAAGAAACCTTTTCTTAATTCATTTTCTGTATATGATTTTTTTGTACCTGCGAAACGATCTATGAAAATTTGATAAATTCTACCATTTGAAAACCAGGAAAATTCATCTTTTATTGTGTCTGACATTTTAATTTTTTTTAACTTTAATGTTTTTTTTTTTTTTGAATTTTTTTAAATTTTTTATTTCATAAAATGTCTTATGTTACTATTATTTTGAAAATTATTGATTATCAACCAAATAATTTTGATTTTGATTTATTTGGTTTTAGTTTTTTATCAGAAGGAAAAGATTTTGAAGATGAAATAACAGTAAAATATAATATATAAATATAAAAAAATAGTATCAAGAACAAAATGAAATAACACACAAAAATTATCCTATTAAAAAAAAAAATATAAAATATACAATAAAAGTAACAAAAAATAATTCTTTAATTGGAATAACTGATTTTGTAATACCATATAATAATATATTAAATAAAAAAGTAGATTCATTTGAAAAAAAATGTCAAATTATAATGACAGATTCAATTAAAAGAATAATATTCGGACCTAAAAAATCAATGAATTTAATAATAACAATTTGTGCTATGATATTATATAATAATGAAAAAATAGACTCAAATAAAACAAATATAAATACAAATTATAATACTGAAATAAATTCAGAAAATAATATTCTTTCATTAAGTCCAAAAACAAAAGAATTAAATCAAAAAAAAATATTTTCAAATAAACGAAAAATAAAAACTCCTTCATCTCAAAATGGAATAATAAATTTTGATTATATGAAAAAAAATCTAATGGAAAAAACAAAGAAAATAAATAATAATAGTTATTCAATGAATATTCGTAAAGAAATTAAAAATAATATTAATAATTTAAAAGAAAATAAAAATAATAATACTACAATAGATAATAATAATGATAATAATATTGAAAAAAAAGAACCTGAAGAAGATCCTTTTGATAATAGTATAATTAATGATGAAATTGAAAATGAAGTTGAAGAAACTGAAAAAGAATTTAGTGATTATGTTAAAAATTTTATTTCTACAAATCCTTTATCATATTTAGATAATATTGATAATTTAGATATTATGATTAATCAAACTAAACAAGTTTTTGATAATTTTATGGCTTATCAAAATTTATTTTATCAACAAATTAAACATTCTGTTTATGTTAATAATAAATTTAAAGATTTATTAAAACAATATAATGAAAAATTTAATTATATTAATAAAAAACAATATAATTTACAAAAGAAATTAAATAAAGGAGAATATAAAACATTTATAAATGTAAATATTAATAGAAATGATAATAAAAATATTAAAAAAATAACCCCTTTTAAAGGAAAAGAAATTGACTTATTTAAAGATTTTTTAGATCCTTTAACAGATAACAAAAATTCTGAAACAAATAATAATATAAACAATGAAGAAAAAAAAGAAATATTAATGAAATCTCTTAAATCAATTTTATCAGAAATTGATACTGACTTATTATTAACTGATAATCATTTAAATGAAGGAGAAAAAAATATAATAAAAAATATAATTAATAAATATAATTTAATAACAAAAAAAGAAATAATAAAAGAATTGAGTGATGAAGATGATGACAAAGTAATCAATGATGATACACAAACTAAATTTGAATATGTAATAACATCAAAAGTAGATGAAAATGATATTAAATTAGAACAATATTTAAAATATTTTTATTCAAAGAGAAAATTACCTAAAATTACATTTAAAAAAACATCTCCTAATAATTATGAATATGGAACACAAAAAATAATGGTTAAGATTGAAAAAGATAATATTAGAATTAGACATGTTGGTGGTTATAGTTCATTAGATAAATTTATTGATAATAATGCAATTAATGAAGAAAATAAATTAAAAAGACAATCAGCTAAAAAAAGACAAAATAAAAAATAATTTTTATTATTATTTATTTATAAATATTCAAAACAAAAACTAAAAATTCATTTTTTAAAATTCTAAAAAAAAATAAAAAAAAAAATAAATAAATGTCAGATAATATAAAAAAAGAAGAAATATCAATAAATCAAAATAAAAAAGAAGAAATATTATCAATAACCCCAGATTTAATATCAAACAAAAATTCCCCAATTCAAAATTCTCATTCTCAAATATGTGATTTTATATTAAAAGATAAATTAGGTGAAGGAACATTTGGAATAGTAAGATTAGGAATAAATAAACAAACAAATGAAAAAGTAGCAATAAAAATAATGGATAAATTAAAAATATTACAATACGAAGATAAAACAAGAGTAGAAAGAGAAATAAAAATATTAAAATGTTTACGTCATCCAAACATAGTTCATTTATATAATGTAATTCAATCAGATAAATCAATATATTTAATAATGGAATATATATCAGGTAAAGAATTATTTGATTATATAACAACAAAAAAGAAATTAGATGAAATTGAAGCATGTAAATTTTATCAACAAATAATAAGTGGAATTGAATATATGAATAAATTAAAAATAGTACATCGTGATATTAAACCAGAAAATTTATTATTAGATGATAAAAATATAAATTTAAAAATAGTAGATTTTGGTTTAAGTAATATTTACAATAATAAAAATAATCAATTACTAAAATCTGCATGTGGAAGTCCTTCATATGCAGCACCAGAAATGTTAAATGGAAAAGAATATAAAGCTTCAAAAGTTGATATTTGGAGTTCTGGTATTGTTTTATTTGCTATGATTTGTGGTTTTTTACCTTTTGAAAATGAAGATAATGATAATGAGAAATTATATAAAAAAATAATTGATGGTAAATTTAATATTCCTAATTTTGTTTCTGAATTAGGTAAAGATTTAATTAAAAGAATTTTAGTTACTAATCCTAATCTTAGATTTAATATTAATCAAATTAAAAGTCATCCTTGGTTTAATTTATATAGAAAAAATGGAAGAAATTTAGTTTATGAAGGTTTATTAATTAATACTATTGTTATTCCTATTGATGAAAATGTTGTTATTGAAATGGGAAATAAATTTAAATTAAATTTAGAAGAAATTAGATCTTGTATTTTGTCAAATAGACATAATGATATTTGTACTTTGTATTATTTAATATTGAAAAAAAAGTTAAGAGAAGGAAAAAAAAGTATTGCTGATTTAAAAAGTGATTTATTTCAAAAATATATTGATGATAAAGATAATTTATATAAGAATTATAATTGTGATTTTAATAAAGTTATTGAAGCTAGAAAATATGGTGTTATTAAAGAAAAAGAAAGAACTCAAAAGAGAAAAGTTAAAAGTTTAGATAATAATAATATTCAAAGTAAAAGATTTTCTCTTAATTTTCCTAATAATAAAATTTATAAATATAGAATTAAAAGTTATAAAAATGATAATTCTAGACCTTTAAGTAAGAAAAATAATGATAAAAGTAGTGAAAGTAGTATAAATAAAGATATTAATTATTTAATTCCTAATATGAAAAAAATTGATAAAGAAAAACAATGGTCTACTGAAAGGAAAATTTCAATTACTGAAAATAATAAAATTCATAATCCTATTAAAAATTATAAAATGAATATAAATGATATTGATGATAGAAAAAATTATAATACTGATATTAATAGTAATAATAGTAATTTTAATTTTGATTTTAATAAAAATAATTTAATACAAAAAAAAATTAATTCTAAAAGAATTAATCAATATTTAACTTCTCATCAAAATTTAAATAATCCAATGAAGAAATTTTCTATTAATTCTTTTATTCAAAAAAATGATAATTTTATTCCAGTTGATTTAATTACAATTTCTTTTAAATCTAAAACTGTTTTGAAAGATTCTCTTATTCAATCTTTAAAATTAAATAAAATTAAATATAGAACACCAACTAAAAATAAATTTATAATTGATATTTTAAAAGAAGGTTTAATTATTGAAATTAATATTTCTGAAGATGATGAAATACCAAATGCAAATATTTTTAAAATTAAAAGAATTAGAGGAACAAATTTTTCTTATTGGAAACTTTCTAGACTTATATTATCAAAAATTGATTTATAATTTTGAAATTTATATTAATAACAAATGAATGTACATTAAAAAAATTTTTATTTAAAAAATGTTAAATATTAAATAGTAGAATTATAAATATTTTTTTTTGGAAATTAATTCTAAAAAAATAATTAAAAAATATTATACAAAAATAATATTACATATATAAAAAATTTTATAAACAACAAAAATATTATATTTAATATTATCAAAAAAAAAATTTCTAAATATAAAAGATTACTAATTAAAAGAAATAAGACAAAGTAGATTTGGAAAAGTAAAACTCTCAAAAAAAAAACAAATAATACTTAGCAATGAAAATATAATAAATTTTTTTAATTTTTTTAGAATAAGAGTTAATTATTAATTGAATTATATATTAAAAAAATGTTTTTTTACAAAATATATCAATTTCATAAAATATATAAAATTAAATTAAAAAATAAAAAATCTAAAAATATATATTATATAATTTTATATATTATTAATAAAGCAATAAAACTAAATTTTTAAATAAAATTTAATATATATAAAAAAGAATAAATTAAATGAAAAAGCATATAAGAAAATCAGTATTAGATATAAATGCATTTCCATTAGACACTTTATATAAATCTCCAAAAAAATTAAAAAAATATATTAATAACAATTTTACATCAAATTCAAACAAAAATGATAAGAAAAATAAAATAATGATCAAATCACCAATATCAACAAGAAATTTATCAGCAAGATCACCAAATAAAAGAGTAAAAAGAGATTCAGCATTATCAAATACATATAATGATCCTAGATTTGGTTTAAAAAGAAAATTAAATGAAATGGAAAAAGAAGATCAAAAAAAAAGATTAATATCAAAACGAAATAAAGAAATAATTTATTTACAAAAAGAAAGACAAAAATTAAAAAAAATATTAGTATTAACAAGAGATCCACATTCATTAAGAATATTATCAAATAAAATATTACATATTAATACAAGAATATCAAAATTAATAAAATTAAATGATTGGTTAATAGTTCATCCAGAGGAAATTGAAAGACAAATAAAAATGAATAAACCAAAATTAAAAAGACATAATAGTTTAAATTTAGATGACATTGATTTTTCATCAATGAAAAGTGATATGAAAAAAATAAATGGATATTTAAAAATAAATAAAATAAATAAAGATGCTGAAATTATTGATTTAGGAACAGATATTGAAAATATAAGTGATAATAAACCTTCATTTTTATTTGAAAGAAATAAAAAAAGTAATTTATTTACTCCAAGTACTGAGTTTTGTGGTTCTAAAAGAAAATTAGGCGCAACTACAATGTATTCTAAATCTTTTAAACCAAGTGGTTTTACCAAAAGTAGAAATGAAAAAGAAGTTAATTATAGAAAATATGCAAAAACTTTTGAAGATTTATATTATGAAATTGAAGAAAAAAATAAGAATAAATTTAGTGAATTCATACAAAAAACTAATGAAACTAATATTAATACTAAAAATAGTGATTTTGATGATTTAAATTTAAATTATAATTCTTCAAGAGAAAAATCAAGTTCAACAAGACCTAAAACTGCTTATAGTTTATTTAATAAGAAAAATGATATTCCAAATTTAAAATATATAAATAATAATAAAAATAAAAAAAAATTTGATGAATTTAATAATAAACATAGCTTAACTGAAAGAAAAAGACATTCAAAATTTAATAATATAGTATATAAAGTTTTAAATGATACAAGTGTTATAAAAGATTCAATTAAAGCAACAATTAAAGAAGAAACAAAAGCAAAAAAAGATAGTGAAAGTGTATTATTAAAATTAGCAAATAGATTAAATAAAAAAATTAAAATTGAACCAAAAAAATCATATTATGAAGGACAAACATATGAAGAACAATTAATAAATAAATTAAAAAAAATACCAAATCCAGCAAGAAATGAATTTAGAAAAGTATATAAAAAAATATTAAATGATGATAGAATATTAGATAAAAATACTTTTAATAAAGTTGATTTATATGAAGCTCAATTAAAAAAAATAAAAGAAGCAAAAAGATTAAAAGATGAAGCATATAAAACAATGTATGTATTAAAAGAAAATATTTTAACTGGAAGAGAAGATAAAGAAGTTTTTAAAGATGAAATGATTTTTGATAATTATGGTAATATTGATGGATTAGAATGGTTAATTAAAAAACATTCTATTTTAGATAGTACTAATAAATTTATTGGGGCATATAATCCAAAAGAAAAATTTATTTTAAATATACATTATCCTGTTTAAATTTGAGAGTGTGTTTAATCAAAAAGAAATTTTTTTATCTTTTTTTATAAATAAAAAGAAGTGTATGTTTGACAAAAAATTTTATGTTATATGATTATTTATTTTTTTTTGGTTTTTATTTATTATTTGTTTAGTATAGATAATTTTATTTTTTAATATAACAAAATTAAATAATGGATAATAAAGTTTATAATTCTAAAAGAACACCAGAATTAAATAATCAAAAAGTAAATCATATGATAAGTAATAAAATAACAAAATCAAAAGGATTAAAAAAAAATTTACTTAAAAAACAATATGAACTAAGTGATGAACAATTAATAAAAGAAATAGAAGATCCAAATAACACATATGTAAAAGATGATTTGAATAATTTATTTCAAATTAGAAATGAAATAATATCTCTAAGAGAATATTTTGAAAATATTCATCCAAAACAATTAGAAGAAATTGAAAAAATAAATGATTTAGAAGAAGAAATAAAAAAAGAATATAATTCAACATATGAATTTACTCCATATTTTAATGGATTAAAAGAAGTAGTAGATGAATATTACAAAAAAAATAATATAATAATAAAAGAAATAAATGAAAAATATGAGAATTATGAAAGAATATATAATTCACTTGGTCATGAGACATATAATAGAATATTAAGATTATTTGAAAAATATTGTTATTATGGTAGAACATTTACAAATTATAAAATGGAATATTCTCAATTTGTAGCAATGCATATTGATAATAATTTATATGAATTAACTTTACCAAAAGGTGATATTGAAGTAATTTATAATAAAATAAAAAATAATATAGGTGAAAATAAAGATGTATCATTTGAAGATTTTTTTTTTATTTTACAAGAAATTTCTAAACATTTATATGAATGGGAAAATGATCCTAATATGAGATTAAAATATTTAATTAATAATAATTATGTTGGATTACCTGCTTTAGTTATTAGTAAAAATGATAAAAAATTACAAAGATGGTTTTATTTATTAAGTACTAAAGAATTAAAGAATGTTGTTAAAAAATATATTGGAAGAATTTATGCTTTATTTCTTAAATATTGTGATAATAGAAAAAAATTGTCAATTCAAAATTATATTAAAATTGTACAAGATAAAAAACTTGTTCCTGTTTTTTTAAGTTCAAAAGAAGTAATTTATATATTAAATTATATTAAATATCAAAGAAAACAATTAGTTCCAAAAGGAGAATGTGATTTTTTACTTTTTATTGAAAGTATTTGTATTGTTTCTTTAAAATCTTTTGATAAATATTTAGAAGAAGGTGGAGAAAGTGATATTAATAATAATGAAAATAATGAAGAAGAAAAAGATGATAATAAACAATTAAGAAAAATTTATATTACTTCTTCTATGATTGAAAAAGAAGATAAAGATAAAAAATATGTTGAAAATCATGAAAGATTGGAAATTTTTATTAATTCAATATTACAAAAGTAATTTATTTTCATATATTTAATTACATTTTTATAATTTAAAATATTTTTTTCAAATATAAAAAAAACAAACAAAATTAAAAATATTTTATTTAAATAAAAAATTATGATAAATAAAAATTTCCTAATTGCATTTCTAATTATAATCTCATTAAAAATAACAATTCAATTAACATGTGATAAAGTTGCATCATTACCAAAAGATTTTGAAAATCTTCTACCAAATTATCAATTTTTACCTCGTGTACATATATTTAATTATTTCTTTTTATCAGAATCAAATTCAAATTCAGATGATATAAAATTAAAAATAAATATAACAAAACCTTCAATATTTAAATTACAAATAACACCAATTCATGCTAGAATGAAAATAAGTTTTGAAAATTATTCAAAAAATGCAAAAAGTGGAATTCCAATTGATTTTAATATATATAAAGAAGATAATTTAATTGAAGGATTAATTACAATTAGATTTAGTAATATTATTAATGAACAAGATACAATGTCAATTGAAATGATTAATTCAATGTCAAGTGATACTTTTTGTAATGAACCTTATATGCTTTTAGAAATTGCTTTTGAAGAATATGAACATTATAAATTGAGATTAAAAGATATTAATCAACAAATTAAAAATTTATATGATTTTAATCAAGATTTTTTTCAAATTTTTCAAGATATTAAAAATGCAGAAGTTAAAAAAAAAGGAAAAGATTTATTAGTTCAAAAAGTAAAAAAAGATATTTCTCCTTATAAATTAAATGTTTTATCTCCTGAAGGAGAATATTTAGGTTTATATAAAATTTATGTTTATAATATTTTTCATTTGACAATTCCACAAGATGAAGAAGTAAATAATATTAATTTAAATAATACTGAGAATGAAATAACAATATTAACAAAATATTTTATTAAATTTCAAATGTATTCTGAATTTTTAATAGGTGGTTCAATTAGAATATTAATAATAAAAAAAAGTGAAAAAGAACATTTATTAAATTTAAAATGTTTATCAATTGGTAAATGTATAATGTCAAAAAGAAATTCAAAAAATTTAATTTTATTAGAAACTTTATTAACACCAGGTGATTATGAAATATTATTTATTGATATTAATACTGATTCAATAATTCAAGATTTAAATTTATACAATTTACCAATATCATTAGGAATAAAAATAAAATATATGAAAAAAACACAAAATAGATATAATTGTAATGGAAAAAGACTTCCTCCAAATTTTCAAACTTTATTTGACAGAAATAAAGAATATTTTGAATATAAAGGAGATATAATTTTCAATTTAAAAATATTAAAAGATGAATTTTATTTATCAATTCCAAATGATGATGATTATATTTTAAGATTAAATACATATTATTCAGATGGTAATAATATTGATATTAAAGTATATGAAATTCAAAGTGAAGATATTAATGATAAAATATTATATACTAAAAATTCATTTTGGGGAGGACAAAGTTCAATAGTAACTTCATTAACAAAAGGTAAAAAATATTCAGTTGAATTTGATTATTCTTCTTCTTTTTTTGCACAAAATGAAAGAAAAAGTTGTGAAATTTTTTATTTAAAAATGGCTTTGGGTTCTATTAATTATATAAAAAAAATTGCTCCTTTTTCTTTTTTTTCTCAACAATCATGTAATGATTATTATAGTACTTCTATTAATAAAACTATTGATGAATTTATTGGAAAATTTTCTGAAGAACATCCTTATTTAAGTAATTATAAATCTTATGAATATGAAATAATAAGTAAAGATTTAATGACATATAATAATTTAGATGAGACTTTTTTTAAAGAATCATTACAAGATTTTTCTATAATTTATTCTGGAACTTTTACTATTAAAGAGGATATTAATTTTTATATTGAATGTATTTCTGAATTTATTTCTGGAATAATTATTCCAATTATTATTCCAGTAAGTGAAAATTCAAATTTTGATTTAACAAATGAATACTTTAGAAAATTTTTATTACATAAATCTAGAATTAATATGAAATTAAATGAAGGAAAATATCAATTAATTTTAGTCCATGGTTTATCACAATATACTTTTAGTAATAGTGAATCTAATTTAGAATTAGATTCAATTTTTAATGCACATAAAATACCAAAATGTGTTAATTTTAAAATTAGAATTGTTTCTATTTTGTTAGATTCAAAAAATAAAAAGAAATGGGAATGTAATTTTGTAAAATATCATCATGTTCCTTATAATTTAAATATTAAAAATGAACAAGATAAATATTATTATTTTAATCATCATCTTTTAATTCCTTTAGAAGAAAGTAAATTTGAGATTAATATTCCAGAAAATAGTAAATATTTACTTAAAATTAGAATACAATTTAAAGACTATTCTGATGTTGATAGTATGTATTTTAGACTTGATGATAAAAATAATAATACATTAATAAAAAGTAAAAAAGAAATATCTGAAGAGGGACAAAAATCAAGTACTTATTATTTATATTATTTACTTGAAAATGATACTAAATTTATAATTAGATTTATTAATAAATATCAAAATTTTGGTATTTTTTATGATAAATGTAGATTATTTACTTTAGAATTTTCTATAATTAATTCTAAAAGTATTATAAGTGAAGAATGTATTAATTTAAAACCTGATATTAAAAATGTAATATATTCTAGATTAATTGATCAAGATAATTCTTTGACAGAATATAAATCTGAAAGTGTTTTTAATATGTTTTATAAACATTTATATGGTGAAACAGTAAATCAAAAAGGAGAAACATTTTTAAATAAATATGATGCAATTTCATCTTTAACATCACAACATTCTCTTTTTCAATTTAAATTTAATTTAAATAATACACCAAATATGTATTTTTCATATAATTTTGAAATTAAAAATGATTTATCAAGAATTACTTTATTAATAGAAACTCCATATGGTTTACCAATAAATTTATTTGCAAAAATTTATGTATTAGAACAACCAAACTATAATTATAAAATAAATGAAGAATTAAACAATACTCAAAATTTAATAAATGAATTAATAGCAAATCAAGATATGGAAGAAGAAAATATTTTATCAATAAGAGGATTATTATTAACATATGGTAAATATAAAGTAATTTTTGGAATAAATAAATCAAATATAAATAAGAATATTTTAGATTTATTAAATTTTAATTTATGTGTTGCATTCACAGCTAAATTAATAATAGAAAATAAATCATATAATATTATTACTAAAGGTGCTTTTGGACAAAATGAAAATTGTCCTTTTATTGAAATGCCAAAAAATTTAAATATTCCAGGTTGGATTGAAAGAGATACTTCATATACAATTAATAATATGCAAAGATTTAAAGTTAAAACTGAGAAATTAATGAGAACTTTTTATATTAAAGAAAAATCACTTTTTAAATTATATATTCCTGATGAAGATGGAATTTTTGCACATAATTCTATTACTCTTTCTATGGAAAAAAATAATCAAATGAAAATTTTAGTTTTTAAAAGAGGAGTTAAAAAAAATTATATTAGTTATGTTTTAGATATTGGAAATTATAATTTTGAAATTGAATTTAATATAAATCAAAATAAACAATATTATAAAAAAAGTGATGAGTATGATCATTTATGTATATATTTTGATATACTACTATCAATAATACCAATTAAAGAAATAAATGATTTTGAAAATTTAAGTGATATGAATTTATGTATAAATAGAGGATTAGAATTAATAGAAGAAGTTGAAAAAGATGTTGATGATGAATATCAAAGAATAATATTTAAAAATATAGAAGATCCAAAAAAAGATAAATTAATAAAAACTATAAAAATAGTTCCTAATGAAATAGGAAAAACAAGATTTGAATTAGAATATATATTTAATTCATATATTGATCCTTTATATACTTTTATTCCTTATAAAATGATTGGAAATAAAAGAAGGTTAACACAAGCAAAAATAATAAAAAATGCAAATTTTATTTGGTTAAATTTAGAAGTTGAAAAAAATACAACATATGAAATTGATTTAATTTCAAGATGTTATAATTCAATTTCTTTATGTTCAACTGCAACTATTTCTTATAATTATTATAATATTTTAGCAGAAAAACAAGAAACAAGAAAAATTCAATGTGAAAATTCAGATTTTTTACCTACTCATTTATTTGTTACTAATGATAATAATTTTGGTGATTTAATTAAAAAATATGGAAATTTCCCGGATAAAGTTACTGGAGAATTTTATTTTTATGGTAAATTTTTACTTCCTAAAATTAGTAATTCTTTAAGAACTGAATTTATGATTTTACAAGAATCTATTATTTTTATTCAAGTTAATCCTCTTTATAAAATTAATAATAATAATGTTTTTATTGAAATTTATCATAATTCTGATATTTATTTTAGATTTGGTAGTTCTGAATTTAATGGTTTGATTATTGAAAGTATTTCTAATTATGATGTTTTAGATAGTTCTAATAGTAAATTTTTAACATATTATTTAGATATTATTTTTGATAAAACTTTAACAAAATGTGAAAGTTTTGAAATTATATTTAGTATTATTCCAAAGAATATATATAAAGATTTATATACAAATTGTAATAATTTAAATGAAGATTTAATAAATAAAGAAACTATTCCTTATTTACTAGAAATATCAAAAACTAAAAATTATCAATATACATCATATTGTAGTGAATATAGGGGATTTAATTTAAATCCTTATACAAATAATTTAGAAAAAATAATTACAGTTTTAATAAAGGAAAAAGTAAATTTAAATATAAATTTAAAATATGTTCATTCAGATAATTATATGGATATTTCATTAAAAGATGATAATTTACTTTATATATTAGGAACAGAATCAATTGATAATTCACATAAAAATGGAATTTGGATTAATAAAAATATATTTATAAATTTAAATCCAGGAAAATATACAATTAAATTAACTTATCATAAAATATTTACATATTTTTTATCAAAAATATATAATGAAACAGAATTAAATGAAATATGTCATTCTTTCAATTTAGATATTTCATCATCTTTGATAAATAAAAATGCAACAATAACAAATGAAAATAATGAATTAAATCAATTAGAAAAAAATTATTTAGAAAATGCAGAAATAATAAATGTATTTCCTTCAAATTTAAATAATATAAGATTAGGAAATAAATTAAATTTAAATATCAAATTTTCAAATGACTTCATTTCGAATTCAAATCAATTACTAGAAATGAAATCAATGATATATTTAAAAGAATATGATGAATTAAACAATATTATTCAAGGAGAAAAAATAATACCAAATTATATAGGAGACTTTAAAAGTAGTTCAATAACATTTACATTTGAAATAAACGAAAATATCTTTTCAATAAAAAAATGTTATAAATTATTTTACAATCCAAATACATTTAATGAATCATTTGAATATAATTTAAAAGACTTATCAATATCAACAGAAAATCATATTTATTGTACAATGAGATGTGAGTGTAATCCAAAAAGTAATTTTATATGTTCTTTAAATAATAAATGTAGATGTAAATTTCCATATAAAGGAATAAATTGTTATGATTGTGAAGAAGGTTTTTCAAAAAGTGAAGATGGAATTTGTATAGATAATAAATTAACAAATCTCATTTGTACTGATAAAGAAACATGTAATAATCAAGGTTATTGTAAAATACCTTTTTCTTCATTTAATCCTTATGATATTAATTTAATTAATCCTTGTATTTGTAATGATGGATTTGGTAATAAAAAAGGTTTTCCTTCAATTAATTTTTGTAATAAATGTATTAATAAAAATAAATATTATCCATTTTGTGAAGATGAAAAATATAATATTGAAAATAATGAAATTATAAAATTTGGTTGGAGTAGTTCTTGTAATAATATTATAAGAGCTCCTGTTTTAAAAGAAAAATTATTTGATTTACAAAAAAGTGATTCTTCTTTAATTTTAAGTGAAATTTATAAAGTTAATGAAGAAATTGAAAATACTGAATTTATTATTAGTGAAGAAAGTATAATTAGAGTTATGTTTGTTTCTAAAGAAATTAATAGGGCAAAAGTTTCTATTTTATATAATAAAAATGATATTACTCCTATTATTCAAACTGAAGGAAAAGAAGGAATTGAAAGTTTTATTATGAAGTTAAGTCCTAGAGAAGTTCCCTATGTTATTAAAATTGAACATTTTGATTTAAAAATGAGTTGTAATAGATATCAATTAAAAATTGAAATTGAACCTTTAATTGTTATTTATGAAGATTTAAAATGTGATAATAGTAATATTAAAGATAATAATTTTGTTAATGTTGGGAAATTAGTAAATAATGAAATTGTTTTAAATGGTAATGATAGTTTAATTTTGAATAATTTTAATTTGAAAAATTTATATTTAAATGGTAATGATATATTAAAACAAAATTCTATTAATAATAAAGAATTCTTTCAAAATGATAATAATGATAAAAATATTATAATAAAAGGAATTATATCAAAAGGAAGAATAAATGAACCTTTTGAATATAATATAAAATTAATTGTAAATAATCCAATTACTTTAAGTATAATATCAAGATATTTATTTATTTCAAATGATATTTCATTTACAATAACAGATTTAAAAAAAAATTATGATATTGCAAATGGACAATGGATTTTAAGTGAAATATCAAATAGTGAAAATGATATAAATTTATTTTCTGGATTATCAACTTTATTATTAAAAGGTGAATATAATTTAAAAATAACGCAAAATATAATTCCAAATCAATTAGTTCAATTATTATATTCAAATAAAAATATTTTAGATACAAATAAATTATGTTTTAACTTTAATTTAAATTTACAATCTATTCCAATAGAACAAATATCTGAAGTTGAAAAACCATTTTTTTTTGATAATGTAAATAAAATTATAAGTATTGATCCACCAAATACAAGTTCACAAAAAGTAAATGAAAAAATGATAATATATATAACATTTAATTATAGAATAAGTACAAAATTAAAAGTTTTATCAAATAATAATATACCATTAAATCAAACTTTTTATTTAGAAAATACAATAAATCAAAATAAAATATATCCATCAAAATTAGCATTACAACAAAATCAATTTCAAATAATTTTTAATGAAAATTCTTTAGAATTTAATATGTGTTATGAATTAAAATTTAATTTACAAAGATTACAATCTTCAGAATTAAAAAATCAAACAATAAAATCAGATTATCCAATAATTCATAAATATTGTACAAAAACATGTGAATGTAATCCAAATATGAATACAGAATATTCATGTGATTTCATTACTAATAAATGTATTTGTAAATTACCTTATACTGGAGATTTATGTATGGAATGTATTGAAGGATATTTTTTAAATAATGGAAAATGTATTAGTTTAAATAATTGTAATAAAAATTTTTGTAATGGAAATGGAATTTGTATTAAAGATATTTTAAATAATAAAAATAAAAATAATATTAAATGTCAATGTAAAAATGATTTTATTGGAGAAAAATGTGATAAATGTTCAAATAAAAATAAAATTTATCCTAATTGTGAAAATATTAATGAAATTAATTATAGTAAAAGTAAAGGAAGTTTAATTAATTTTTCAGAATTAGGAAGAAGTGATAATGATTGTTCATTTCAATTTATTCCTTCAAATTTAAATAATTTAGGTTATTTACAATTAGATGGAAATATGCATATAAGTGGAAAATATTCTATTAAAAATATTAAAGGTAAAAATCATATTACTTTATTTAATTTAAATAAAATATCACATGTTAAAATTTATATTGAACAATCTAAAGAAAATTTCTTAGTTGGAATTTATCTTCTTGATAAAGATGAAAAAATATTAAGTATTAGTAAAAATATTAAAGGACCTGATGGAAGTGATAGTGTTTCTTTATTAGATTTTATTGCTGACAGTGGTAAATATTATTTATATTATTCAATTAATGATATTTCAAATTTTGGAAATGATTTTAATTCTTTTGATGTTTTAAATAATTTTTCGCCTGATAATTTATGTAAAAATATTTATTTAGAAATGCAAATTAATACAATTGAAAGAGAATATTCAAATATTGAAATTATTAATAATAATAATGATAAATGTAAAATGAATTTAAATAATACTGAAGAAGTTAATAATGATCCAATTATACCTCAAGATTTATCTTTATATAATGATAATAAAAATCCAGATTATAATAAAATTTCTAATGAAGGATTAATTAAAAATTATATTCATTTTAGGAATATAAATTCAAATAAAGAAATTGATTATTTCCATTATGAATATTTATATATTCCTGATTATGTAAATGAACATTTTCATATTGAATTAAGTTTAGATAGTAAATTTCTACATAGTCAAATTGGAATATTATTTGAAGTTATTGAAATAAATGATGAATTAAGACATAAAATAAACACATTAAAAAAAGAAGGAAATTTAATTTCGAAAAAATTAAGTCAAACATTAGGAAATACTCAAATTAAATCACCAATATGTTCTCTTCATTGTTTCATAGGAAATAAAAAATTTAATTCTTATTTAATAAAAAGAATATTACCAAATGATACTTTATTTAGAATTTGGTTATTTGATATTTTTCAAAATCCTTTAATTTTAGATAATATATTTACAACTTATAAAAAAAATTTATGTCTTCAATATAAAATAACATTAAGATTATATACAGAAAAAACACATGACAATATAATTCAATCATCATCATTATGTTCATATAATGAATTACCAAATGATTTAAATACAAAAGATTATTTTGGTGATAGTAATTATATAAAAAAATATGGTTTTCATATTTTAGATAATTTTAGAATTGATAGATTAAATAATAGTATGCATATAATGAAATTTAAAATTGATAAAAATCAAATGTTTAGAATGTTACTTACACCAGGAAGAGTAAATGTAGAAATTCAAATGTATTATTATAATGAAACAAATTATCCAATTATAATTTCAAAATGTGATTCTAAAATTGGTGAATGTTCTTTAGTATTAGAATTACCAATTGGTTCATATGGTATTTACTTTAAATTTTATCCTCCTAGTTCAGGTTATACTAAATGTGAAAGTATTAAAATGGAATTATCAATGATGAATTTTGATACTTTAGGTAGTCATATTCAAATAATGAATTTTAGAAATAAAAAAAAGGATAAAAATGGTAATATTATTTTTACTCCTATTAATTTTATTAATCATATTAAAAAACCTGATTTATATAATAAACCTTTAGATTCTATATCATATATTATTCAATTAAATGATGTAAGTGTTTTTGATATTGATGATAATAAAAATAAAATTGCAATAAATGAACATGTTCAAATTGAAAATTTTGAATTTTATATTAAACCAGAAGATGATAGAAAAATTAAATTAATAACTTATATTCAAAGTGATTTTACATTTTTAGATGCTGCACCTTATTTAATATATTATCCTCAAAATAATAATGAAGGTACAATTTTATATATTCCAAATCATAAAAAGAATTTTAATAATATTATTACTCATAGATTATCATCTGGTAAATATTCTTTATCTTTAAGATATTATAAACCTATTCATTTAAAAATAAATACTCAAGAAGATATTCAATTAGAAAAAACAAATTTTGGTGAAATACATTTTGATATTCAATTTATTAATTTATCAAATGATATTGTGTCAATTAAAACACAAACATCAATAATTAATTTAGAACCATATACTTCAAATTCAAAATTATTAAATAATTACATTTGTAGAAAATTTGGAATTCCAATTCCAAAAACATTTGATTCATTACGTTATTTATTATTTAATTCAGAAACTCATATAATTGATGAATATATTATACCTCCTTTAGGAGAAGGTGAAGATAGAATTAAATTTAAAGTAAATAGATTTCCAAAATCATTATTTAGAATATATATTGAAAGTAAAATTGTCAAAATTAAAATTTCATTATATAAACAAAAAACAAATGATAAATTAAATAAATATAATTTAATATCATCAATAACAAATAATAATCATCATTTTGCAACATTAATGGAAATTTTAGATGAAGATTATTCATATATGTTAATAATAAAATATTTAGGTTATAATGATTTAAGAAGTTCATATAGTCAAATTTATTCTAAATCAAATTGTAAATCTTTTAAAATGGAAATTGCAATTGAAAAAAATCATAATTATGCATGTCCAACAGAAAATCCAAAATATAATTTATTAACAAATATAAATCCAATTCCAAATATTCTTCCAATTAAATATTTAAATAAAAGTCAATTTTTTTCATATGATAGTTCATTAGAATATAAAGGAGAAGATAAAGGAAGTGGTTTTTTATATATGTTAAGAAGTGAAAAAGATCAAATAATAAAATTTACTGATTTTAATGTTTATAAATCAATTGATTTTAAATTTTCTGTTATTAATGATTTTATTATGGCACCAGTTACAATTATGTTAAAAAATAAAAATTCAAATGATTCTATTATTTCATATGGAGAATTATTTGATGGAAGAACTGTTTTATTAATTAAAAATTTACCTAAAGGTTCTTATACAATTGAATTCTATTTTCCTAGTCAAAAAACTTCTTTTATAAATGAATTAATTTGTTCTATTTATGATATTGTTATTGAAGCAAAAAAATCTAGTAATCATTTTAAAGAAAAAGAATTGGCTAATGTTATTGAATTAAATAATAATGATTTTGATATTCCTGGAAGAATTCCTTTTAGTTTAAATGAACCTAGGTTTATTTTAGATTATGAACATGCATATATTAATTATGATAATTATTATCTGATGAGGTTTAATAAAAGTGAAAAATGGGTTTTTAAAAATAAAGTTTTTATCAGTTTGATGAATAAAATTGAATTTAATTTAAATTATGAATCTATTTGTAATTTTAATGTTGAATTGTTAAATAAAAAAAATGATAAAATTGAAATTGCTATTGAGAAAATTACTAAATTTTCTAATCATATTAATTTATTACTTCAAAAAGGTTTTTATATTTTATTAATTAAAATTACTCAATTTAGTGAAAATAATACATTTGATTCAATAAATGAAAAAGATTTATTAGAAAAAATATTTAATTTATATATAGGAATTTCACCTTTAAATAGAATTAAAGATATATATAATTATAACAATATAATATCAACTTATCATCAATGTGTAACAAATTATTTGCCAAATTTAATAATAATTCCAAAAAATGAAAAAGAATATAGATTTATTAATAATATTTTTTCAATTGATAGAAATGATATTAAAAATTATATAATATCAAATACTACTGTTATTTTAAATAATTCAAATACAAATAGAATTATTGCTGAAATAGGAACAGATTATATCTTTAATAAAATATATTTAAATATTATTTCAGCAAATAATAAAAAATATTATATGAAATTATCAAATAATGTTGGTTTCATTGATGTAATATTACCAAAAGGAACTTATACACTTCAATTAATTTTAGATGAAGAGATTAAAGTAAATAAAAATAATTTAACTTGTATTTTATTAAGTATAAATATTCATATTATTGAATTACAAAAAAGAATTTCAGGAAAAGGAATTTTAGGAGAAAGTAAAATAAATGAATATACTTCTTTTTATAATAAAAAATGTGATGGTGTAATTATTCCTTTATCAATAAATGCAAATGATGAAAAAAATAAAAAAGTTCAATATCAAAATCATTTTGATAATGCATTATATTTTATAAATAATCAAAAAACAAAATATAAAAAAAATATAAATGAAATTGATATAAAAGCAAATGGAAATATATTTTTATTAATATCAACTTATATAACAATACCAAATCAATTTAATATAATACCAAAAATAATTGTAAATGGAAAAACAAAAAAATATTTTAAACAATCTAAATTAAGTTATATAAGTCAAGATTTAAAACAAAGAAAAACATTTTATCATTTACAAAATAATAATAATAGAGAATATTATACACTTCAATTAAGTTTAGAAAAAGATTTAATAAATGAAAAAATATGTCCAAATTATGATATGGATATTCAAATAAAAGAAATAGATACTTTAATAAACAATTTAAAATGTAATGTAAAAGATAATAAAATAATATTAAGTAAGAAACCAAAAAAAAATATAGGAGAAATATCAATAGAATCATATAACGAAAAATTAAATTATGTATTTTTAACAGAAAAAGAATATTCAACATTATCAAATAAAGAAAAGTATCTTTCATATATGATAAACTTTACATTATCACCAGGAGAATATTATAAAAATAATTTAACATCTTATTTTATTACTTTAGATTTAGGATATGATTCATTAATAAGTGACTTTTCAATTTATTTAATTAAAGACAATAATATTATATCAAAATCATCATCATTATTTAAAATAGAAAAAGGTGAAAATTTCAATAATCATAAAATTTTACAAACTATAATTTCAAACAGTGATGAAAAAAGAGAAAATTTAAAAAAAATATTTGGTGATTATACAATATTAATAACAGAAAATTCATGGCATAATATTTCAAATATATTAAAAGGAAGTTCAAATGAAAAAATTGATTTTATTCCTTTATGTTTACCTTTTAGTTACTCTTTAAATATTTTAACTAAAGATTATGATTTAGATTCACCTGAAGTAATATCAATTTATCCTCCTGGTCCTGATATTTATAAAATAAATGGTCAAGATTTAAATTTAAAAATTATTTTAAGTAAAAGTCCTTATACTAATAATAAAGAACCTATTACAATGTTATTTAATAGAGAAGTTATTATGAATTCTTTTTATTTACAAAAAATTGATGAAAATTTAGATAATAAAACTAATGAAAATAATAATTTAAATGATATGGTAACATTTCCATTTTATTTTGGATTTATATGGTCTAATTTAAATGTGAATAATAATCCAAAAATTTATCCTATTAAAGTCTCATCTGCAAATGAAATAAATAATAAAGAATGGTTTCTTATTTTTAATAATGAAGATTTTGATGATGAAACAAAATATTGTTTAGGATTTGATGATTCTAAGTTATATGATAATAATGATTATATGTTTAATAATTATAGAGGTATATTCAGAAATAAAATAACAATAAAAACAGGAAAAATGACAAAATCACCTGATGATAATATTATAGAAGATAATAATTTATCAATTAATTCAGTAGTTTCTCAATTATTATCACATGATTTAAATGATTATGAAAAAGAAGAAATTAATCAAATTTCACCACCTGATTTAATAACATCGTATCAAATGTGCAATGGTAATGGAAAATATATTTATGATAATTTTTTAAATCAATTTGTTTGTTCTTGTATAAATGGATTTACTGGAAAACATTGTGAAATATGTGAAGGAAAAATAATAGATAAAAAATGTATTGAAGAAGAATATAAAGATAATATTAATAATGATAATGAAAATGAAGATAATATTACTGAAAGTATTAATGAAGATATTAATAATATTATTCAAGTAAATTATCCTTGTGTTAAATGTTATAATGGTTATTGTGATTTTAAATTAGGAAAATGTATTTGTTATAATGATTATAAAGGGAAATATTGTGATGAGAGAATTGTAACAGATAATATAATAAAAGGAAATATTGAAGGAAAATGGATTATTATTAATTCATTTATTAAATTATTTAGTCAAATTATTTTTGGAATTTTAATTATTTTTATTTTCCTTTTATGTATTAGATGTATTATGAGAGAAAGAAGGAAAAAAAATGGAGGATATGCTGTATTAGGACAAAATGAAGAAGAAATTGGGAATAATGAAAGTATTAATGATATTAATAGTAAAATTAATAAAATTGAAATTATACCTGAAAATCAAGGTGATTAAATATTACTTTTAATATATTAAAGTATAATATTTTAATTTATTAAATTATATATTTTTTTTAACTAATTAATTTTATTTTATGTTTTTTTTTAATTTAAATTGAGTAATAAAAAACCTATGAATAATAATTAAAAAAAAACTATTTTTTTCATATTTAATTTAAATCAAATTATCATTTTTAAATAAAAATGTCATTACTTCAAAGAAAGACTTTATCTGATTCTAAATACTCAACATATTCAACATCAGTTCAATCTAATAAAATAACAAAAGAAGACTGTGAGAAAAAAATAATGAATCGTTTTAGTGAATTAACTGATAAACAAACATTTCATAATTATTTTTCATCTTATGATTTTAGAGATAATGAAAAAAGTATGTTAGATTTTTGGGAACAAATAATATATTATTTCTATGATGAAATTTTTAATAGTTTTGGAATGAAAGTTTCAGATATTTTGAATTATTCAAAATTTAAGAATTCAAATCCAATTGGTTTAGAAAATATTTTAATTCATTTAAACAATTTAAGACATTTTATTACTGAAAAAGATTTAAATGATATAGAATTTTATAAAAGTGAATTTCCAGATATTTATAATAATGATAATAAATCTTGGTCTGAATATATTTCTGGTTATGCAAAATCAATATTTAATTTGGGACTTGGTTGTAAAACAGAAAAAAATAATATTGACCTTGAAAAGATTCCAAAATTAGATAATAATCAAATATTTATTAATTATCAAATGTTTCAAAATCATTGTGATGATATTTTAAATTTTTTAACTGAAATTTTAAGAGAAAAAGATCATGAAGTAATATTAAAAAGTGAGTTTAATCAAAATTTACTTGAAAATAACAATATAAGATTTGGAAATCAATATCTTGATTTATGTTTAAAATATTTAGTAGGAATAAAAAGAATAGCATTATTTAAAGTAGAAATAAAAGGATTATCATATGATTGTATAAAATTATTAAAATTTCCAAATGATACAGTAACAAATAAAGATTATACAATTATTAATATATTAATTTCAATTGAAAACTTGAGTAAAGTAATAGAAGACACTGAAAAAAAAATACTTTTTAATAGAAATAAAGCAAAAGAATATTTAAAAATGAAAAATAAAGATGGTGCAAGAGAATATCTTAAAAAAGCAAAAATATATGTAAAAGTAAATCAAAATTATACAAATATGGTATCAACATTAGAACAAAAAATTCTTGATTTAAAAGAAATGGAAACAAATATTTCAACTAAAAATATTTTAAATGAAGCAATTAAAGTCTCAAAAGATCTTGGAATTAATTTAGATGATTTTGATAAAATGGCAGATGATTTAAAAGAACAAAAAAATAATCAAATAGAAGTAAATAATATTATTCAAAATGCAGCAAATGAAAATATAGATGAAGAAGAAATTGAAGGAGAATTAGAAAAATTAAAAAATAATGATTTTGATGGTGGTGATCTTGATAATTTTCTACCTGAACCAGGAAAAAATAATATTAATTTAAATGATAAAGATAAGGAAAACAATAATAAAAATAAGGAATAATTAATTTTTTAATTAAAAAACGTTTTTTTTTTAATTTTTTATTTTATTAACTATATTTTATAAATAATATATTTTAAATAAATTAAATAATATTTAGAATTCTTCTTTAAAATTTAATTTTTCAATATTATCATATAATAAATCCTTATTAAGTTGATTTAATTCATAATATTTTCTTTCTAAATGATAATTTTCAAATTCATTATTAATATAATTTTCCATATCACTTTCTTCAGGTTTTGAAATTGAAATTTCTTTTTTTTCTTTAGAAGAAATTGCATTTTCAACTTCATTTTTTCTGCAAACTGAACAAACAATTTCATCATCTTCTTTTATTGAACACATAAAATGAATTTTATGACCACATTTAAATAAACAAACCACATCTTCATTTTTAATTTCATGATTACATATATCACATTTTTCGACATCAAAATAATTTCCAGTTGTTGATATTTTAATTAATTCACCTTCATTATTTATAATATTAATTGCAAAAATATGACATATTAATTCTAATATTTTTCTACTATGTGTAAAACCATTTAACATTTTTATTAATATTGGTTTAAATTCTTTATATTCTATTTCTTTATTTTGTTGTGTTAAAGATGACATTATATTTATTATTTTAACATATGAATACATACTTTCAAAAACTTTTTGAATATCATTTCCTATTTGAGTATTAATTTCAAATGATTTAATTTCATTATTTTTTACATTATTTCTAAAATCATAACATATTTGTATTAATTCAAGCCATGATTTTTCTCTTATTTCATCATCAATAAAATCTTGTTGACAAATATAAATACTTCTATCTAAATTTTCTTCATGTTTATTTAATAAATAATCATAATTATTACCTTTATTAGATTTTAAATCTTTTATTATTTTATCAATTCCTTCTTTTAATAAATTATTTGATAAATTTAAAGCATCTTCTAAATTATTTTGTTCAATATAAAAATAAATACATGCATCATAAACTTCATATTTTAAAAATTTATCTAAACATTCACTTGGATATGAAGATCTTTTTTTTAAATTAGGTAAAATTTCTTCTTTTTTATTACATTCACATAATAAATCAATATGTAAATTTAATAAATTTTGATATATCTCTATTTCATTATCATCAATAGGTAAATAATCTTCTTTATAATTTGATAATACTTTTTCTAAATAGTCTAATTGAATTAATTTATTTGAACTTAATTTTTCTAAAACAAGATTATGATTATTATTATACCATTGAATTATTAATTTAAATAACTTTTCACTTGATAATTTACATAAATCAATTAATTTTGACATACAATAATTTTTAAATTCTTCAAATTTTTTATGGTCATTTGCTTTATATTTTCTTAATATTTCATCAATAAAATCAAAAGTTTTTTTTATTTTATCATCAAAATTATATTCGATTAAATATACGTTTAAACAGTTTATATCTTCATTTAAAATATTTAATAAATTTATTTTTACTAAAATAAATGATGTATTTTCTGTTGCTTTTAATAATTCTTTATATTCATTTTCCTTAAATATTAATTTTGAATTATTAATCATTGAATTTATTTTATTTGATAAATTAATTATATCATTGGTTGAAAATTCTTTATTTCTAAATCCAAAAGTATCAATTTCTTTTTTATATTCATTTAAATTAGATTCAATTTTAATTAAAAATTTAGCTGCATCTAATAATATTTCATTATCTAATTTCCCAATTTTTATTGCAATTTCAATAATAAAATAATATAAATCATAATTTATTGAGAATTTATTCATATTTTTAGCATTCTCAATAATAGTATTTAAAAGAATATATATATTTGAATTTTTAATCTGTTCATTCTTATATATTATCCCTTCAAAACTTTTAGGCTCATATTCTAAAGTAAATAAAGAAGCAAAAATTGTATTAACTGTAAATAATCTTGTTAATATTGCAAAAACTGATAAAGAATCAAAATTAATTAATTCAGTAAAAATAGTCTTTTTTATCATCCAAAGGAAAATATCTTTAATTAAAAATTCATATTTTTTTTCATTAATTTTCTCTTTTTTAGGATATTTATAACCATCAATACATAAATTAATATACCATAATAATTTATCACCAATATATTGTTTTGAATTCATTAATTCAAATAAAGAAATATTATTTAAAGCATCTTCATAAGAAATAAATTTATTATATTCTATTTCTTTTGATTGTAAAAACATATCATAAATTTTTAAAATAGGTTCAAAATATTTTTCTTTATTATTATTCATATAAATATCAATTAAAGGAGTAATTAATTTATATTTAATACAAATATCAATAATTTTATCAGAATCAAAACTACTTAAATTTAAATGATTTAATATTAACCCAAGAGTTTCAATATTATTTTTTTTAATATAAAAATCAGCAATTTTCAATAAAGAATCAGAACCAATATTTTGATTTTTCATATTATCATTTAATATAAAAGGTTCTAATTTCTCAATAAAAGTTTCAGAGAATTTTTTACTATCAAAAATAGGTTTAATTTTATTAATCAAATAATCAATATCATCAATTAATATACAAAATTCTATACAAATATCTAAACAATTATTTAAATCACCAGTTTCAGTATTTATAATACAATAATGATAAATCATTCCTTTTAAAGTATTACCAACTTTGTTTTTTCTTTCTTTTTCATCAATTGGAATATCTGGAAAAGAAATATTTTTTCCCATATAAATATCAACTCCTAAAGTCAATCCTTCCATCCATTCACCATCTTGTCTTAAATTATTAATACTTTGTTCCCAATTTAATAATTTTCCAAAAGCAAAATTTTTCTTAGTTAAAATATATAAAGTTTTCCAATGATTAATAATAAAATTATTATAAGTTGGTAATCTTTTAATTTTTTTCTTTTCAGATAAATCTTTTACAAAAGTTTGAAATAAAAATAATTCATCCATTTTAATATCATTTAATTCAGGTTTAAATTTTTTATTGATTTGAGGAATAACATTAAAATCTTCTCCTAAAACAATATCACCTGGAGTCATTAAACCAGTATTTAAAATTTTAAAACTTTTATACATATCATAAGTATAAAGAATAGAATTTGATAAAAAACCCATTCTTAAAATTTGATTAGAATTTGCATAATGACCAACTAAAATTAAATCTTGAAATCCATATTTGTGATTTATTTTAACAGTATAAATATAAACAATTTTTTCCCAAGAAACTGAAAGTAATCTATATTGTTTATTAATATCTATATCATTTACTCTTGCAATTGGATTTGGATCTAATTTACTTATTTCATCTTCTTTTAATACATCTAAAAATTTAGAAGGAATATTTCTTGGAATATAACCAAAACCAAATGAAATATCTGGAATAAAAGAATTAGAAAAATATAAAGGACGATGTATTTTATATAATTTTTTTGGTTCTGGATTTAATTGATATATTAATACAACTTCAGTACTTGCTAAACTAATAATTTGAGGATTAAAATCTTTATAACAAATATAATTTTTTTCTTCTTCTAAATTTAAAATATCAATTTGATAAAATGGTGTTACTTTATAATAAATAATATTAACATTATTAACATTTAAATATAAAAAATTCTGAGTTAATATTATTTTATTTACTACACCATCAAAATCAGAAGAAATAAATTCAGTAACATAATCATCACATAATAAAAATTTACAACATAAAATTGCATTTTCATGTTCTTCTTTTAATAATTTTTTAATTTTACCAAATTTTAAATCCCATAAAGCAATATTTCCATTTGAATAACCTGATAATAAAGTTGTCATATCATCAGAAATATCCATACTAATAACTTTTGAATTATTAATTTCTTTATGAATAAAAGATTTTATTTCACATTCTTTATCAATTGAAAACATTTTTATTTTTCCTATTGAATCTCCTGTAAAAATTAAATCTTCTTTTGCTGTTATTGATGTTATTGGTGTTAATTCTCTATTTATTTTCTCTGTTAAAGATTGCTTATCTGGAAATTGTAATACTGTTGGTTTTTTATTTGTGTGTCTACTATATGTTGATAATTTAAATATATTATTATTTTTTTTTATTGTTGATTCTATATATGTTGTTTCCATATAATTTATAAATTCAATTGAATTTTTAAATTTTGGAATTTCTATTCCTTTCTTTTTTATTTCTTCTTTTTTGGTTTTGTTGGTATCAGTATTTAACATTTCATTTAAAATATTTGAGTTTTTTATTGATGATGATTCATGAATATGTAATTCGTTTAAATTTTTTTCAGTTGAATTTAAAAACTCTAAAGCTTTAGAACTTCCAAAATTAATATCAGTAGTATAATCTTCAGTTAATTTTAAAACATCATCTACATTTATATTTGTATCACCCAATTGATTATTTAAATTTTGTGTATCTGATAAAGGTAAATTCATTGAATTTAAGAGCTTGTCAATATCATTTAAATCATTATCTGACATATTATTTTTTGAATTTTTTATGTTAGTTATTATTTGTCTATTATTTAATTAATTTTTAAGTTTTTTTTTTTTTGAAATATTATATTAGTTTAATAATTAATAAAAATTAATGGAAGATGATTATCAATTAACTGATGAATATGATAAAGAATTTATTGCTATAATAACAGGTAAAATAAAGTTATTTAAATAAACATGATTAAAAGATATTAGACAAAGATATATTAAATTTAATAAACATGATAAATTAAGAATTGAAAGTTGGTTAAAAAAACTATGTCAAGTAACAAATAATTTAGAATGGAAAAAAAATAGAAATTTACATGTAATATTATTATTAGATATGATAATAAATAAAAGATTTGAAGAACCATATACTAAATTTGCTCCAGATGGTCCAATTCCAGTATTATCAAAAACTTTAGTTAAAAGTAGACTTTCTACAAAATTTTGGAAAAATACTCAAAAATTATATGATGAAATCAATCAAGAAAATGATATTGAAAATTATGATATTAATAATTTAAATATTAATAATGATAATTTTAATGATATTAAAAAATATGAAAATGAACCTCAAATTAAAAATAAAGATAATTTTAATAGTATTAAAAAAAATAATAATGAGAGTGAATTTGAAATTAATCAGAAATTAAATAATGAAATTAAACAAATGAAAAAAATTATATCAAATTTAGAAAATAAATTAAATAAAAAAGATATTATTATTCAAAATCAAAATAATGACAAAATAAAAATAATAAAAAAAATAGAAGAATTAGAAGGAATGTTATCTCAATTTTTATCAATGGAAAAAAATTAAAAAAAAAAAACATTTTTTGAACTAATTAAAATATTTTTAATTTAATATTCTAATAAAAGTATCATTAAAAATAAAAAAAAACAAAAAATTTTACTGTTTTAAAAGTAACTTATCTTCAAGTTCTTTTTTCTTTTTTTCAGCCTCTTGTCTTTTAACTTCTTTAAAAATTGCAAGTTGTTGTTCAGGACTTTTTTTCATAACATTATTACTTTTAATTTCATTCATTTTTTTTTTAAAAGCTTGTAAATTTTTTTCTAAAGTCATTTGAGCTAAAACAATTTTTTCTCCTGCATTAATTCTTTTTAAATCAGTAACATTATCTTTATTTGCTCCTCTTGATAAAAACATATTTTCAGCTTCTAAAATTGCTTCATTTCTTTCTTGTAACATTTTAGCATTTTCTATTTTATTTTCTTGACATAATTCATAATATTCTCTTCTTTTTTCTTTTTCTTTTTCTCTATGTTCTAATTTTTCTTTATCAAATTCTTCTTTTTTTTTTTCATAATCTCTTAATTTTTTTAATAATTGTTTTCTCTTTTTTTCATTTTGTCTTTCTAATTCTTGTAATCTTTCTTCTTTTTCTTGTAATTTATTACCTAATTCTTTTTTTTTTTTTTTATGTAATTTTTCTTTTTCTTTTCTATGCCAATACTAAAATAAAAAATAATAAAATTAAAAAAATATTTTTTTTTACAACTGCAGTATATTTTCTTAATGCCTTTTCTCTATTTTCTTGTTCAAGTTTTTCATTTTCTTCATTTAATTTTCCTAAATTAAAAGTATGTCTCATTTCAGTGTCCATTAATTTTTTTAATACTGCATTATGTTTTTCATCTTTTATTTTTTGATTTCTTTCAATAAATAATTGAACTATAAAAAAATTAATAAAATAGAAATTAAATAAATTTTGTTTTTTTACTTTTGTCATTTATTTGTTCTGCAAATTTTATTCTATTTTTTTCATCTTCAATTAAATATCTTTCTACATTTTCTCTTGCTGATTTTTCTCTTTGCATCAATGCAAGAATATTTTTTCTTCTATCTGACATTTTTTCTTTATTTGTTGTTTCTAATGCAGTTAAGAGAACTTGATCTTTTTTTTTTAATTTTTTTATCAATGCTGCATTTTTTTTTTTATAATTTTCTTCTCTCATTTCTTTCATTCTTTGTATTGTTTCATCATATTTTTTTCCAACATTTTGCCATTTTTTTTTTATTTTTTGTAATTGTGCTTGATGACGAGTTGAAAATTCAAAATCACTCATCATTTTATTATAGTCGTAATCATTCATATCTTGAGCTTCTTTTACTAAATCTACTAATTGTGTTACACTCTAGTTTTTTATTTTTTTATTCTTACTGGATCAATCTCTGAATTTGACATTACAGTTTTTATTTTTTTATTTAAAATTGTTTTTTAAATGTTAAATAATAATTAAAGTTTTAACTTTTATTATTTTATTAAAAATAAAAAAATAAAATTAAATTCATAATATTTTTATATATATTTTTATTTTGAAAAATGTTTTAATTTTATTTAAAAAAAATATTAATATATATATTTAATTTCCTTTTTTAAAAGGCCATCCAGATAATCCTTTATTTGTTTTAATAATATCAACATATTTAGAACATAGTTCTTTAGTTTTATGAAAAATTCCACTATGATAATTGTAAAAAATATTATATTGTTCATTATCAAAATTTCTTTTGTTTAGAAATTTTGAAATTAAACCTTGTTTTTGAGCAGGATTTTTAAATAAAGATTTATTTGAAATTTCTTCCAAAGTTTTAGTAAAACTTTTTTTAGAAGGATTATATATTAAATATTTAATTGAATTATGATTAATTAATCCAGGTTGAATATTATCATCTGAAATTTTAGAAATACTTTCATATAAAACATTATAATTTAAAGGTTTTTTATTTGGTATAATTAAATTATCTTTTGGTTCTTTTAAAAAAAAAATATCACTTTGAGATTTTGAATGAAGTAATTTTAATTGTTCATTTAATTCTTTATTATTTTTATTTTTAATAAAAAAATTTTCAAAAAGTGTTTTTTCATCATTCATAATTTTTTCAATATTATATGAAGATAAATTATGAACTTTATTTTCATTACTTATTTCATAATTTTTTAAATTATTTTTAAATATTTCTGATGATGTATAAATTTCATTATATTTATTATAACCATTTGGTTTAAATTTATCTTTAAATAATCTATTTCTTTTTAATAATGATGAAATTGCAGTTGATGGTCTTGAAATTTTAATTTTTTTATTTTTTTCTGAAAAATTATTTTTTGATGTTTTCATTTCAAAATCACATGAAGTATTATGTAAACTTTTTATTTTAAATTTACTCTTTTTTAAAGTATCATCTGATGTTGTTCTTATTTTATTTAATTCTTGTTGAACTATTTCATTTCGAAATTTATTTGAAAATAATTTTGGACTTTGTTTTAATTCTTGTTTTATTTTATTTATTTGATTAACATAATTTTGAAATAATTTTGCAGATTGACATCTATGAAAAATATATTTTCCTCTTCTTTGTTCTTTTAATATATAAGGTACTTCTTCATTATTTTTCTTTTTATTCATTTTTTATTTTTTTATTTTAAATAAAATTTTTTTAATTTATAATTAATTTTTATTTATATTTGAATTATATATAAAAATCAATCTCATTTATTACTTTTTATTATTTTTTTTTAGAATTTTTTTTTTCTGAACTAAAAGAAGAAATATTTATATCATTATTCATATTTTTTAAATTAGACGTCATATTATTATTATTATTATTTAAATTACTTAAATTTTTTTTCCTTACAGAATTAATAGAATCAAAGCCATTAATTTTAGTAATTTTTTTTACATAAGGAGACTTTATTTTTTTAGTTTTTTTATTTTTACTTTCAGATTTCTTTTTTTTTAATAATTCTTCTTCAATTTGTTCTTGATACATTTTAATTGCTTTTTCATATTCATTTTTCCAATAATGTAATATTTCATTTTTTGCTTTATTATTATAAATAAATTTCCCAGTTTCAGGATTTTTTTCTTGAATATATGATAAAACTAATTTAACTTTTGATGCTAAAGGTTTATCTTCATATTTTTTAATAAAATTAATAAAAAATTCATAACATTCTATATCAAATTCTTCATCTTCTTCATAATTAAAAACTAAATGAACTGTATGTTCAGGACTATAATTTTTTTTAGCTTTTAAAATCTCTTCTTCAAGTAATAAATTCTTATTTTTTTCATTTATTTGTTGTAAACCTAAAAAAGTTTCTTGTTTAATACTTCTATTTGACATTTTTGGTGGTTCACCAAAAATATCTTTTATATCAATATTATTTGAACATAAATTTAATATAAAATTATTATCTATATTTGAAATATCATCCATTTCTTTTTTACTATCATCTAAAGAATATAATCCTTTTTTATCATTTGATAATGTTACTATTATATTATTTTTTATTTTATCTTGAAATGAAAATTCAAATGCTTTATTTAAACTAAATGTTATATCTGTCATTAATTTATTTGATAATACTTTTCTTTTATATGTTAAACTATTTTGATCTTCTGTTTGATCAAAGGAAAGAACTAAAAAATCTTTTTTAAAATTATAAACTGAATCTGGTTTTTCTTTATTTCTTAATGAATTTATTATTTCATCATTTGTTATATTATTATTATCTAAATTATCGAGTTGATTATTTTTATTTAATTGTTCTTGTTCTTTTCTATTATTTGGACTTGTTATTTTAACATCAAAAAAATCTTTTAATTTATCATTTATATGAAATAAAGAATTTGTTTCTTGTTTTGAGTTCATTTGTGAATGTTTAAACATAATTTAAAATTAAACAAAAAAAATTAAAATCAAATAAAAATAATAATAAATTAATAATAATATAATATTATTTTATATAAACTATGTCAAGAAATGGTATTGGGATTATATATTATTTTACTTCAATATGGAATTCAGGGACATATATTATAGAATTGAATAAAAAGATTGGTTATTTTATTAAAATGTTTGTATGTACTGAATTACATAAAGCTCAAAATTCATTAAGACCTGATGAGAAAAAAAAATTAATAAATTTTATAAATCAAGTTAAAGAGATTAAAAAAACATTAATTTTAAGTGATACAGAAGAACCAACTTTAGAAGAATTTAAAACTTATCTTGGAACAGTTTATAAATTATTTGAAGAAGAGGAAAAAAAAGGAATTATTAATTCAACTACTCCAAATAAATTAAGATTAATTGGTGATTTAATTGAACCTTTAAAAAAATTTAATGCTTTAGATGGTCCTTATATGAAATTACAGCAATATGAAAGATATAAAGCTAAAATGTATGAAGAAGGATTAAAAAAAGGAATTAAACCTGTTATTACATCTTTAAGTTCTTTTAGATATGATCCTTGTGATGATGTAAAGTATTTTTCTTTATTTAAACCTGAAATAATGGAAGATAAAAATCAAAATCAAATGATAAACAATATTGGTATGAATTATGATACTGGAAATAATAATATGAATAATAATATGAATAATAATAATATGAATAATATGAATTATGAAAATAATAATATGGGAAATAATAATATGAATAATATGAATTATGAAAATAATAATATGAATTATAATATGAATAATATGAACTATGAAAATAATAATATGAATAATAATATTAATTATGATATGAATGTTGGAATGAATTATGATGATGGTAATAATAATAATATGAATTTTAATAATCCTTATCTTCAGCAACAAAATAATATAAATAATCCATATCAAAACCAACCAATCAATGAAAATAATTATAATTTAAATAATCCAAATGAAATGCCAATAAAAACTTATTCTAATGAACCTAAAAGTAATTTAAATAAAAAAGAAGAATTATTTGATATGAGTGATACTGTTATTGAAGAAAAAAAAAAAATCATAATAAATAAAAATAACAATGCAATTAATGAATTAAAAAAAAAAAATATATCATTAGCAATGCAATTTATTGCAAATTCAATTGGAATTTTAAAAAATTTTCCAAAAGATAAAAAAACAGATTTTCAATAAAATAGTAATACAAATAAAATAAAATATAAAAGAATTATTAAAAAGCATAAATCATATTAAATTAAAAAATTAATTATTTTCCTTTATTACTTTTTTTTTTAATATAATAAATAAATTGATATTATCTTTTCATAATATTTATTCTTTTGTATAATTATATAATAATCTTTTTATAATAATATTTTTCAAATTTAATAAATTATTGTTTATGTAAATCTTAAAATACCCAAATTTTTATATTATGATTTTAACAATTTATAATATTTTTAATTTATAATCAATTTTAATAAAAAAATTTAACACTAAAGCAATTTAAACCTTACTTTTAATTTTACTTATAATATTATCTTCTTTTTCTCCTTTTTGAATAGCATCTGTAATTTCTTTATCTAATTTTTTATCTCCTTCAGAAAATTCATATAATTGATGATTATTAGGAAATATTTTTTTTTCTGATTTACTACTTTTGTTATTGTTATTTTCAACATTTTCATTTTTTGTATAAAAAACTTCATCTTGAAATAACTTTTCTTCAATTTTTTGAATTTTAAATTCAAAAACACAAGAATTTCTTTTTCCTTCTTTATTTTGTTCTTCTGAATTTAATTCATTTTCTTCATTAACTACAGTACATATAAAATTTAAATCTTTATCACATTTTTTTGAAATATCATTATCATCTTTAATCATTAATCCATTAGCTGAAGGATGTCTTTCAAAAGGATTTTTCTTACTAAAAGATAAAAACTTTTTTTTAGGTCTTGGAATATTGTTTTTTGTATTATTATCTTCAATTTTATTTTCATTGTTCATTTTTTTTCTAATTAAAAAATAAAAATTATATATTATAAAATACTGAAAATAATATTAAATTTATCTATTAAAAATAAATATTAAAAATTAAAAATAAAAGATAAAAACAAATAAAATTAAATAAATATGTAATTTAATTTCAATAATAAATGCAAACAATTCTTTTCTTTATTCTAATTCAATTAATTAAGTTATTTATTCCAATTATAAATTTATAAATTTATAAAAAGATTTAAATAAAATTCATTAAAAAACATCAAATAATAAAAAATAACAAAAGAAAATAAAAAATATTAAAAAAACACAAAAACTAATAAAACAATAAAAAAAAATGACATCCAAAGAAGAAAAACAACCTGAATCTTCAACAGAAGAAGAATCATCAATAGTTCCTCAAAATCAACCAATCCTAATGAAAAAAGGAGATTACACAATTCACATATTAATAGAAGAAGTGAAAAATTTAATAAGTATAGAAGAAAATCATTTACCATCCCCAATAATAAAACTAATATGTTTCAATGAAACAAAAAGAACATCAAAACTTGATATAGAATGTAGTGATCATGTTTTCAACGAACATATTTATTTTGAAAAAACAGATTTAACAGTAGAAATTTTAGACTCATCAAAAATAATAATAGAAGTATATGATGCAAATCACAAAAAGAGAAAAGATTATTTTGGAATATATGAATTTGACTTTGAATATATTTACAGTGCAGAAAATCATTCAATGAAAAATTTATGGATTGCTTTAGCGAATCCAGAATCAGATGATATAACAAAAGTAAATGGATATTTAAAATTAAGTATAAGTGTTTTAAATTCAAATGATGAAAGAGTTGAATTAAATCCTAATTCAAATAATGATTCTGATTGTATGATTCCACCTCAAATTAAAACTGTTTATAAACAATTAATGATTTATATTTTTAAAGCTGAACAATTACCTGATATGGATTCTTTTGGTAAAGAAAAGAAAGTAAATAAAGAATGTGATGGATATGTTGAATGTCATTATATGGGAATTGTTAAAAAAACTAAAGTTTCTTCTAGTAAAAATGATTCTGTTATATGGAATGAAATTATAGAAATTCCTGTATCTCAACCTGCAATTAGTCAAAGAATTGTATTTTATGTTAAAGATAGTAATACTATATCATCTGATATATTAATTGGTTCTTTTGAAATTTCTGTTAATGATGTTTTAAATGATTTTTATAAAGATATTTCTATTGTTAATTTATATGGTGCTTATGATGTTAAATCAAATTCTCAAATGGCAAATTTAATGAATACTAATGCAGAAATTGGTTCTAGATGGAAAGGAAGAGTATTTTTAAAAATTAATTATGTTGATTCTGATAATCCAATTGCAGGAATTAAACCAATTGAAGATAATGATTTACTTAATCAAATTAATACAACAAGTAGAAAACATTTATGGAGTATTTATATTAAATTATTCTCTGCTTATTATTTACCTGAAAAAAGTAGTGAATATAGTATTATTTTTTCTATTGCAGATATGAAAACTTCATTTAAAACTCAAAAGGCAATTAATAGAAATATTGATTGGTTTCTTTGTAATAGTATTCAATATCAATCAATAAGTGATGAAATTGAACATTTACCTGAAATATTTATTTATTTAGTTGATAAGAAAGGAAATGTTATTTCATTTCAGAGAATTGATGCTAAAAATTTTCATTTATCAGATGATATTGTTATGATAAAATTATATCCTGAGCCAATAAATAAATTATGTAATGAAATATATTTTGCTGGTATTATTAAAGCAAGAATAAAGATATTTAATAGAAATAAAGATGATGAAAATAGTTGTAATACTGATTTATTTAAAGATGGTGATGAAAATGATCCAGAATATCAAAAAAAACAAATGAATCAAGGTTCAGATTATGATCCTGATGATTTAGAAAATTTATTAAATAAAAAAGAAAGTGAAGATTATTTAGGTGGAATAGGTAAATTAAAACAACCATCAACATATAAATTTTATACAATAGTAGCAAATGTTTTTATGACAAGATATTTAATAGCAGGTGATTCAGATGGAACAAGTGATCCATATACAATAGTTCGTATATTTGATAAAGAATTAAAAACAACAACAAAATCAAATTGTGCAAATGGAATATGGAATCAATCATTAGTTTTTACAGAAGTATCATTTGATTTAAATAATTTATCAACTTGGCCTGTTATGTTAGTTACAGTTATGGATAGTGATGTAACTAATGATGATTTATTAGGTTATACTTATGTTTGGTTAAGTGATTCAGCTTTTAAAATTAATGATTATGATACTTTAAGACCAAAATGGACTCAATTATATTTAGAAAAAAGTAATAAAGCTCAAGGACAAATTCTCTTATCTTTTTATATATTTGATGAAGATCATAAAAATGATGTTAATTTATTAAATATTGTACCTGAAACTATTCCTTATACTATTGAAATTAATGCTTTAGGATTAAGAGATTTAAAACCACTTTCTTTTCTTCCTGTTAAAAAAGCTTTTATATCATTTGATTTAAATTCTATTAATGTTTCAGGTAAGAAAGAAGATAGTTTAGAACCTATTAAAACACAACCTAATGAAGCTGGTGGAAATCCTAATATTAATAGTGTAATTAAATTTAATGTTAAATTACCTCAAGATGAAATTTTCATACCTGAATTACAATGTAATGTTTATGATCATGTTTTAGGAGGAATGATTAATCAATTATTAGGAATTTTTTTAGTTAATGTTAAATCTGTTATTAAAGGTACTCATGATATGTTTGAAGAAGAATATAAACAAACTGAAAAAATTAAAAAAGAAATTAAAAATAAATATAAGAAAAAAAGTGATGATAATAATTTAATTGATGATGATGATCAAGATGTTATTATTAATATGCCTGAAAATGATGAAATTGATACAAGTAAAAAAAAGAAAAATAATGAAAATGAAGCTTTAAATATTGGAAAACCTGATGAAAAAAATATTGAATTTTCTAATAGTTATTTATGTTTTAAACCAGATGATTTAAATAAAATTTATAAAGGTAAAATTGATCATGATTTACTTTTAAAAAATAAATTTAAAGAAGATTATTTTGTAATAAAACCTTCATTTAAAGAATATTCAATACCAGGTTCAACAAAAAAACAAAATGAAAGTAATGAATTTTTAATAGAAGATATGTCACAAGTTCCAGATAGTAATTTATATATGGAAATAGGATTTAATAAAAATGATAATCCATTAAAATTTAAAAAAGAAAATTCATTAGAATATCAAATTTTAAGTCAATCAAGTGAAGATTATTCAACAAATGGAAAACATTATAGAAGATATTTTGGAAAAGAATTAGAAAATATAAAAGAATTAAATTTAGTTTCTCCATTTATAAAATGTCAATTAGTAAGAGGAAAATATGAAGATAAAAAAAATCAAAGTGATATTTTTGAAGCATTAAGTGATATAGATAATAAAATAGTAAAAAGATATTCAGAAAGTAAACCAAAAATAGTACAAAAATTAAGAGCACCTATAAGAAAATTATATGAAAATTATGATGAAAAAGATGCATTAAATTCAATTAAAAGTTCATTTGATACTAGACCATTTGGTCATTTTAAAGGATTAATTAGAATAGCAGAAAATGATAAAATAAAAGAACATGAGGATTTCATTAATAATATTAAAGATGAATATAATGGAACAATTCCAAAAGAATTATCATTTTTAAATGAATTTGATTTAATTTCAAAAAAAATATTAGTTAAAAGAAATGTAATAGTTAGAATATATATTTTAACAATAAATCACTTAGCTAAAAAAGATACTTTATCACCAAGTGATCCTTATATTGTTATTAAATTAGGTAATGAGGAAAAAATAAATGAAAAGAAAAATTATCAAGAAGATAAAGTTGATTGTAATTGGTATAAATATTATGATATATTTAGTGAATTACCAGGTAATGGAACATTAACAATTCAAGTATATGATTATGATCCAATATTTAGTGATGAATTAATAGGTGAAACAACAATAGATATTGAAGATAGATTTTTTGATTGTGAATGGCAAAATTTAAAAAATAAACCAATAGAAACTCGTCAATTATATAATATAGATACACAAGGATCACAAGGAGAAATAAAATTATGGTTAGAAATATTTGATAAAGAACAAAGAAATGATATGATACCTTGGAATATAAAACCTCAACCTGAAAATTTATTAGAATGTAGATTAATAATATGGGAAACTGAAGAAATGGAAAATTTAGATATTGAAGATACAAGTGATATATATATTTTAAGTTATATTGATATGAAAGATAAACATAGTACTGATATTCATTATAGATGTCAAACTGGTGTAGCATCATTTAATTGGAGAAATAAAATTCCTATTAAATTACCTCGTAATAAATACGATTTAACAATTCAAGTTTATGATAATGATATTTTAGCAAGAGATGATTATATTTGTGGAAGTAGATTAAATTTAAAATATTTAATTAATTATTCAAATATATTAGATTGTCCTATTAAATTATCAAGAGAATATTATAGTAAATTACCAGAAAATGAAAAAATATTTTCAAATATTGAATTTTTATCTAAAAGTGAAGATGAAGAAGGAACAAAATTTTGGGTTCAAATGGAGAAAAATGGAAAAAAAGGAGGAAGAGTTTTATGTTCTTTAGAAATATTACCTGAATGGTATGCTAGTATGAATCCAGTTGGGAAAGGAAGAGATGATCCTAATGTTAATCCTTATTTACCTGAACCATTTGGTAGACTTACTTTTACTATGAATCCTTTTAAAATGTTTAATCAATTAGTTGGACCTAAATTTAGAAAAAAATGTTGTTGTGTTATTTGTTGTATTTGTTGTATTGTTTATTTAATTATTGTTATACCTTATGCTATTTGGTTTATTAGTGGAGAGATTATTAATCCTTTTAATTATAAGAAAAGTAGTTCTAGTACTGGGAAATAATAATTTATTTTTTTTTTTTGAGGTTTTTATTTAAGAGTTTTTAATGGTTTTTATTTAATGTTTTTAATTTAATTTTGTTTTTTAAAACTTTTATTTTTAATTGTTTGGAAATTTTTTTAGTTTTTTTTATTATTTTATAAGTTAAAAAATATATTATTTAATAAAAATAAATATTCACTCTAAATTCTACAATTCAAATAGATTATAATTTTTTTTATAAAAAATATGTTAAACCTTTTTTCTTTTTTCCTTGAAAATTTATAGACGACGAAAATTTGTGCTTTATACTATTGTTTAAACAATATTTTTTTATAATTTTTTCTCTAATATTAACAGCTTCTTCATTTATTCCTTTTATTATATTTTCTTTTAATCTAATCATTCTATCATTATATTTTAATAAAGAACAATTTTTTTTAATGATAAAAATCCCTTCAATTTCTTCTAAAATTTCATTCTTTTCATTCACTATTTGAATATATTTTTCACTTTTTTCAATATCTACATTATCTAATTCTAATGATATTTCATGTATTTTATTTTTATATTTTTTATTAACTTCTTCTATCTTTTTTAAATTTTCAGCATAAATTTCATTTAATTCTTTAATAAAATCATTTTGAATCATTTGTAAATTATTTAAATTAATATTTTCTATTTTATTTATTATTTCTTTAAACCATATATCGTTATTTCTTTTTTCTTTTTTTTTAATGCTTAATTCTTGAGATATTTTTGACTTTTCTAAAAATAATTTCCTTTTTATTGGAGTTATCTTTTTATTACTTGAATTAATTGAATGAAATTTATTTTTTTTTGAAAAATTAGATTCATTTTCATCATTAAAATCTAAACTATTATTATTACTATTTATAAAAAAATTTGAATCTGTATTTGAAAAATTATTACAATCAGATTCAGTAATTTTTCGTTTATATTTTTTTATATTTTTATTATTATTAATTTGATTAGGATAAGTTTTAAACATTTTTAAATTTTAATTGAAAAAAAATATATATTATAATTTAAATATTATTTATTTAGTAATTTTAATTGTTGAATTATTAAATAATTCAGTTTGTATAATTTCAATTTCATTTTTCTGAGCTAAAATTAATAAATCATAAAATAATTTTGCAGGAGGAAATTTATCTCCATCAACACATTTACATATTGTATTAAAATCAGTTGATTTTTTTTTATTTAATATATTCTTATTAAGAATTGTACATAATTCTTTAATATTAATTTTTTCAATTTCTTCTTCATTAATATCTTTTATACTATTTCTACTTTTATCATTAATTGTATTATCTAAAATAGTATTATCTTTATCAGAAAAATTATTATTAAAATATGAATCATCATCATTATTAATATCTTTTAATAAAAGCTGTTCATTTTCTTCATTTTTATTTGCTTCTTTTATTTTTGAAATTAATGAAGATTTATTAAAATCATTTTTATTTAATATTAATTTACTTATACTTTTGTATAATTCCTTTGATTCACTTTTAATATTTGAAATTGATATTTTTTTCTTTGCTGTTGTTGTTATTGGAAAAATATCATGTCTTAATTCAATATCATCTTCTTTTTTATTTTTTGTTGATAAATCAATAATACTATTTATAAAAGTATCATTTTCTTTTTTTATTTTTTCTTCTGTTTTTTCATTTTGAGTATTTATATTTGGTTTTAGTAAATTATCTGGAATTAAATATTCATATTGACTTTCTCCTTCAAAAGATATTATTTTATTTTCATCAAAATAATTATCAATTATTTTTTCTTTAAATTGATTTATCATATTATCAACATTATAATTTACTTTTTTTTCAGAAGGTTCTAAATTAATATTAATATCATTATCATAATCTAAAAATTTATTTTTATGAACAAATATATTTTTCTTTTCTTTTTCTTTTAAATTTTTTTCAA
Source organism: Isotricha prostoma (assembly GCA_023807205.1). Taxonomy (NCBI): domain Eukaryota; phylum Ciliophora; class Litostomatea; order Vestibuliferida; family Isotrichidae; genus Isotricha; species Isotricha prostoma. Next base: position 45,397 of record JAJMZS010000313.1, on the reverse strand, counting down.
TTTGTTTAACTGATTTTTTATTCTGATTTAAAATATCAAATAAATCAATAAAATCATTATTATCATAATTTAACTCATTATCATTAATATTTTCATTAATATTTTCATTAATATTTTCATTAATATTATAATTTATATCATCATTAAAATCCAATTGATTATTTTTATTAATATTTGAAAAACTATTATCATCCATATTTATCATTTTAGAAAAATTATTTTCTTTATTATTAATTGAAATATTATTAGAAATTTTTTGTGATAAAGAACTTTTTTGAAGTGTTCTTTTAAATAAATCATTTGAGTTTAAATCAGTAAATTGTTTTGAAGGAGTAACAATTTTATTGAATTCTTTATGTTTACTATCAATAGTATCAATCATATGAAGTAAAGATTCATTCATTAAAGAAATCATATTATTAGAAGAAGAATTAGAAAACCATTTTAAATTAGTTTGTTTAACATTTGTTTTTAATTCATCTTTAAATTTATCTTTTTTTTTCCTTTCAATTTTTGAATTATTAATACTTTGATTTTGAATTCTTTGTCTAAATATATTCATAGCATCTTCTAAAATTAATAACAATTTTTTATTATATACTCTAACTAAACCTAAAATTAAAGGACCATATGCTCTCATTGGAAGTGAATTATTAGCGGCATATTTTTTAAGTGATTTTATTGTTTCTTCAATTATTAATTTAGATGCAAAGTTTTTTGTTATTTTTCTTCCATTATATCCTATTTCATATAATTTGCCTAATATTTTATTTGAACGAATTATATCTATTGAATATATTGTTTGTTTTTCATCTTCTGAATTTTCTGAATCACTTGTTGACATTTTTTCGTATATTTTTTTTAAAATTAAATTAATTAATTTATTAAAAATTAAATTATTTATATTTGTATTATATTTTTATATTTATACTTTCTTTTTTATTTTGTTTGATTAATTTTGTTTTTTTCAATTTAAGTTTTTTCTTTGCTTTATTTATTCATTTCTTTTTTTTTGAGACTATATTATTTCTATTTTCAATATTAATTTTATGTTAATAAATTAAATAAATAAATAATTAATTTTAAATTATTTTTTTTAGAAAAAAGAATTTTGATTTAAATATAAAATAAAATAGGTACTGAAGATTAATTATTTTTTTTCCACTATTTTTTAAATAACATAAAGAAAGTTCAAAAAAAATAAGTATTTCATCTTAAATTCTTAATCTTATATTATTATTTTAGTTAAAGAAGTATTTTAACACAAATTCTCATTCAATTTTCTAATTAATCATTAAATTTTAATTATTTCTTACGAATAAATGCAAATTATTGATTATAGCTATTATTTTAATATTATAAATTTAATTCTAGTCTAATAAAACATTTTATAAAGTTCATTTATAAAAAAATTATTTTTACAAATTAAAATAATATTTATTTTATAGGTTATAAAAAAATATCTAATCTTTAAAATTTTTAATATTTAATATAATCATTATAATATTAATTTGATTATAAATATGATTTGGAAAAGATTAGATGAAGGTGAAGATAATATTACAATATTTCAAAAAATTCACGAAAATTATAAACCACAAAACTATATAAAAGAGAATTTAATTTCTCAAATTTATAAACCAACAGAAGTCATTATTCCCTACATTGATTCTAAAAATTTTGCAAACAAAAAAACAAAAAGAAAAAAAGGAAGAAAATTAAAAAACGAAATCTCAATTATAAGACCTCATGAACGAATTCATTCTAGATTAAATAGTGATAATATTAAAAGAAAAATAAAAACACACTATCATAATTTTATTATTAGTCTTTTGAATTTAACTATTAAAAAGGAATTCAATGGAGTACAAAAATTTAAATTTAAAAAAATGGATAGTGAAACAACCCAAAATATAACTATTAATTATAATAGAACTTTATTATCTACACCAATTAAAGATATTTTAAAAAAAGTAAGTCAAAAATTTCATGATCGATTTGAGAATGAAAAAATAATTTCTAATATACCATCTTCCAAATTTGAACTTAATAAACTTTTAAATTGTACATATAAGGAGATGTATGAAGATTATTATTTAAAATCTAGAAGTGATTTGTTTAATGAGGAAAAAGATAATAATTCTTTTGAAAATCATTTATTTAGAATAAAAAATAAATTTGGAAATGAATATTTAAAAAAATATAAAGAAAATGCTGAAAATTTTATTGATTTCTTTATAAATAGTAAAGAACGGAAAAAAATTGGTGTATTATCTAATAATAATAATATTAAAAAAATTGATATGAATCAAAATAGTATTGAATCTTCTTCTACAAATAATTCTTCTAATTCTAAATTTATTACTTTTAAAGAAAGAGATGAATAGACTTTCTTTATGTATTATATAAATAAGTTGTAAATAGAATATATGTTGTAAAGATATCTCATTTATTAAGGTTTGTTTTATTAAATTTAATTTTATTTTATTTAGATATGATAAAGGATTGATATAAGTTAAATAATAAATATTCTTTATTATTAAATAGTTTTTAGGTTAAAAAAATTTGGAAAAAAATAAATTATATAAATTAAATACTTATATAGATATCAATTTTTTTTATTATATTAAATTTATTATAAATGTATCAAAATTTTAACTGATTTTTATAAATAGAAATATAATTATTTATATTTAAATTTAAATAATTTCTGGAAAAAATGAATAATTTTTAAAATATTATTAATAATGGGAATAGTTTCTATATTAATAGTAAACAAAGATGGAAAAATAATATTATGTAGAGCATTTATATCAATAGCAAAAAGTGATATTCACACATTTACATCATTTTTTATAAGAAACATAAATAAAAATTTAGAAACTAACATCTTTGAATCATTGAATCATAGATATATTTTTATATCATTAAATTCAGATAATATGTATTTAATTTTAATAACAACAATAAATTCAAATATAATACAAGATAATAAAATATTAAAAATTTGTCATAGAATAATACAAGATTGTTGTAAAGGAGGAATTAAAGAAGAAAATATAAAAAAAAATTGGATAAAAATAATAATGAATTTAGATGAAATGAGTAATAATGGTTTAATTCAAAATGAAAATTATGGAGATATTCATACAAAAGTTGAAATGATTAAATTTGATAAACTTGAATTTAAAAAAGAAATAAAAAAAAAAATTGAAAGAGATAAAAATATTTTAATGAGACAAATTGATGAATTTGAAAAAATAGAAAGAAAAAAAGAAGAAGAAGAGAATAAAAATAATAATAATGAAAAAAAGAATTATATTAATAATTCTGTAATTACACATAAAATTCATCTAAATGAAAAATTTGAATTTGTTCAAATTGAAAGACCAAAAGTTTTTAAAACTCCAAGTGGGAAAGTTGTATTACTTTCTAATATTGAAAAATATGAAAAAATAGAAAAAGAGAAATTAATTAAAGGAATTCAATTAAAAGGTAAAAAATAATTTATTAATAATTTTAAGATTATATTATATTATATATATATTAAAATAATATTTTATATCTTGAAGTTATTTTTATTTCATTTTTTAGACTAAATTGATTTGTGAATTAATTATTTTATAATTAAATGAGTGGAAAAAGGGTTTTTATTTTATTATTGTTTTAAATTTTTCTATTATTAATAAATCTTTTTCATTTTCATAATTATTTTCTTCTTTATTAATAATATCAATTAATCCTTTTTCTTTTATTTTCTTAAGTAAATTTTCTAATTCATTTAAATTAGTTATCGATATTCTCAAAAAATTAACCATTTCAATTATAAATTCAACTTGATTAATAAATAAAGTATCATCCTCATAAAATTCCTTAATAGAATAAATTGAAATATCTTTATATAAATTAATAATTTCTTTTTTAACATTCCTATCTCCAAAAGCAAAACAATTATAAAAACAATAAAATGACTCTTCTGAAGATTCATAATTAAAATTAAGTTCTTCAATTTCATTTTTTAAATAATCAGAAATTAAAATTAAAATATTTGAATTTAAAGCAACTTCAATACTATTATCAATATAATCAATAACATAATTAGAAATAACAAATTCAATTTTATTAACTAGACTTTTTGGTTTATTTGATATATTCATTATTTCTTCTAAAATATTTATAAATCCTTGTTTTTTATATAATTCAAAATGTTCACTTAATGCACAAGTAAATAAACTTCCTGGAATGAAAATTAATTGTTTTAATAATAAAAAAGTAAGATCTCCATTTATTACATATGGAATTATTTTTTTTGTTAGATTACATATTGTAACTGTAAAACTTTCACTAAAAAATAAATTTAAATATGAACTTTTTTCAGTTGTTAATGGAACTATTTCACCAATATTATTTAGTATTGTATCAAGTAATTCTATTACAGAAAAAAATGTATGTCTATATGTTTTATTTATTATTAAACTTGAAAGATTTTGAAATAATTTTATTAATGATGGATATAAGAAACATAATTTTTCAGGAAAATTTTTTTTATCGATTTTTAATAACTTTCTAATAATATCACAATTTGCATTTATATCATCATAATTTAATTCTATATTGTTTATATTATTTCCATTATATTCAAAATATTCTAAAATTATATCTTCATAATTAATAATTTTGGTAATTGTATCATAAATATTTGATGTATTTATTAAATTCTTAATTAACCAAAGAATATTATTATTAATTAATCTATTTTCCAAATTATAAATTTCACTTAATTTTTTAATAAATGTTTCATTATTTATTAAAATATTTCTAATATAATTTTCATTATCAGAAGTAAAATTTATTAAAATCATTGTTGCTGAATAAAGAATTTTTAAATCAGAAGTTTTAAGAATATATTCAATTAATGACTGTGAAATAGACTCAATATATTCTTTATATTTTAAAGGAAGGTCTCTTATATTTAAATCAAAAGATATGTCTTCTAATTTAGATAAACAAAAATAAATTACATTATTAACTGAATAATTTAATCCTTTTAAACTAGAAAAATCACCTTTTAAAAAATTACATATTACTTCTAATTTATCATCATAATTATCATATTCATTAATTAATATTTCAGGTAAATATTTACAAATGTATTCATAATCAATGTATATTTCATTATTATTATTTTTCAAATTTCTTTTTTTCATAAATAATTTATCCAATGTATTTTTCCTTAAAGATAATTTTATATCTTGTTTTATAACATTAATATCTTCTTTTTGTAAATTTATATTAAATTGATTATTTCTTTGATTATTAACTTTATTCATTTTATATTTATAATTTAATATAAACAAATAAATAAGAAATTTAAATATAAATTAAAAATAAAAAAATAATAATTTAAACTTAAAAAATGGGAGCAGTTAATTGTAGAAATTGTCATTGTAAAAAAGAAGAAAATGAACAATCAGAATTAAATTTTGAAGGAGTAAATAAAAATAATAATAATGGTAACGTAATAACTATAAATCCAAATTTTACTCCTTATTTTAAAAATGGAAAAAAGGTTTTATCAGGAGAAGAAGAAATACATGAAGAAGAAAAGAATAAAAAGGATTTAAGTAAAACTGATGATATCTCAAATACTCAAATTACTCAAAAAGATATTATTAGTGATGATAGAATTAAAATTGATATTAATGAAGATTTTACTTTAAGAAATAAAGAAAATAATATTAATGAAAAAGATAATGAAAGTAGAGATAGTGAGCCAATTGGAAAAATTGATTTAGATGATGATAAAGATTTAAAAGAACAGTTTGAAAATATTAATAATGAAAATAATATTGTTATAAAAAGTGAAAGAAATGATAATAATAAATTAAATAATAATGATAGTTTAAATAATGATAAAAACGTTAAAAATGATGAATTAAATTTAAATATTGAAAATAATAATATTATTGTTAATTTTAATGAAAATATTCTAAATAATAATAATGATAATAAAAATGATAATATTCTTAATAATAATAACAATGAAAATACTAAAAACAACTTTGTTGATACTAATAATAATGATAATAAAAATGAAAATGAAAAAGAAAATAATGAAGAAACTAATTTTATTATAATTAATAATGATCAAGCAAAAATAATAAATCAAAATAATATAAATGAAAAGGAAAAAGAAAAAGATAATAAAAAAGAAGAAGATAAAAATATTGAAAACAAAGCAAAAGAAAATAAAGAAAACATAAATGAAGAAAACAAAATAAGAAAAGAACAAAATATAGTAATTCAAAACTCAAAAAAAAATTCAAAAAATTCAAAAAAAACATCAAATACAAACAATATTCAATTACAAAATACAGAAAATTTCATAATAGAAAACTCAATAGTAAATCACATTCCAAATTATGAAATAGGAAAAATAAATTTTGGTATAGAAACACATGAAAAAGAAATTTTAAATGATGAAGAGCAAAAATTATTTGAAGAAGCTCAAAAAAATTTAGAACAATTTTATCCACCTGAACAAAAAGAAGTAAAAATAATAGAAAAGAAATTAAAAAAAATATCTTTAAAAGAAATTTTATCTCAAGAAAAATTAGTTCAAATAATTCAAGATGATAATACAATAATTTATCATGGAGAATTAAAAAAATTAATAAATTATGAAATAAGTGTAACAAAGCCACAAATGTATTCTGCACGTTTTTGTATTATGAATTCTAAAGTTTTTAAATATTATAAAAGTAAAGAACAATTTTTAAAAAATTTAAAGCCTTTATGTATTGTTCCTTTAACTCAAATTACTAAAATTAATTTTGCTAAAATTAAAAAAACTTCAAAAAAAATTGATCATATTATTTTATGTAATAAATTAGGAATTAAAAAACATGAAAAAGATTCTATTTTTGGTCATATGTTTGATGATGTTGAAGCTAGATCTTATTTACAAAGTCCTGAAACTGATGAAAGTTTATTAATTTTTACTTGTGATAATGAAGAATTTATGTATCGTTGGTATGTTTTATTACAATATTTTACTGAAAAATCAAAATTAAAAAATGAAAACTCAGAAGAATAATAAAAAAAAAGAAACAAAAAAATTAAAATTTTATATAAAAACTTAAATAAATAATATAAATTTTTTTTTCAAACACTAATAAAATAAAAAAACAAATAAAATAAAAAAAAAAAAAAATTAAAAATAAAAAAAAAAAAAATAACTTATTAAACATAAAACTCCTTATAATAAAACTAATTATAAATTAAAAAAAAAAAAAATGTCAGAAATATTCCAAAGACTAACAAACTATCTTTTCTACTTCACTCATCAATTATTTTCAAAAGGAGGAAACCAAACAATAAAAGTATTATATCCATGTAGAGATCCATTTACAGAAATAATAGACAACATATACATAGGTGATTACAGAATAGCAAGTAACTTAGATGAATTATACAAAAATGATTTTAAACACATATTAAATTGTACTTATGAATTACCAAATGAATATCCTGGTAAATTTGACTATTTAAATATTAATTTAAAAGATGAAATTGATCAAGATTTAAAAGAAGCTTTTCCAGAAAGTTATGAATTTTTAAAAAAAAATAAAGGAGAAAAAACATTAGTTCATTGTATTGGTGGTTTTAGTAGAAGTGTTGCTTTAGTTATGTATTATTTAATGAAAGAATATGGATATACTTATCATTATGCTTTAAATTTTATTGCTGCTAAAAGAAAAGAAATTAATCCTAATTCTGGATTTAGAAGACAATTACTTCAAGCTGAAAGAGAATTACTTGGAGATAAAGCACAAGGTGAAAATCCTTTTGGAAAAAGAAGTTTTGAAAATAATCCTTTAATTGAGGAAAGTGATATTCAAATTCAATCTTAAATTGGGTTTTTTTTATGGGTTAATTTTTATTTAATTATTTTTTTGACTTTTATTTTAATGGAAAATTAATTTTTTTTTTATTTTTATTTTTGCTTTTTTTTATATTTTATTTTAACTTTTTTTTTAATTGTTTTTATTTTACTTTATTCTAATTGATTGATGAATAAATATATTATAATTTTATTTAAAAAAATAATTCTTTTTTACAAGAATTTTTGATTTTCAATTCTCTAAAAGTATAAAGAATAAAATTAATATAAGAAATAACAAAATATTTAATTTAAACAATATTCTAACTTTAAAATAAATTATAACCTACTTATTATTAACTATTTTTAATAAGAAAAAATAAAAATTGTATGTAAATCAGTGATAATATTTAAAAATAATAAATAATAAAAAATATATAAACCGAAATCCCCATAAAAAATATAAAATATAAATAATAACAAATGACAAAACCAAAACAAAATAAAAATTCTCTAACAACTGAAGAAAGAAGAAATACAATATCATTTCTTCTTTTAAGTTTCTATTGTGGTCTGGGGAACATATCAGACTTATCAATAATTTATTATTTGAAAGAAGATTTAAAAATTGAACCAAGTGAAATGACCTTAATTTTAACTTTAAATAGAATTCCCTGGTCATTTAATATATTTTTCTCATCCCTGATTGATTTTATTCCATGTTATGGATTTTCAAAAAAAAGTTATATTTTATTATGTGGATTTATTAATTCTTTTGTTTGGTTAATTTTATCATTTATTAAAAAAGATAATTTGATTATTACAATTTTATGTATATTTTTATCTAGTTTTACAAATAGTTTTTGTTCAGTATTAGGACAGTCAATTATATTAGAATTAATTTCTGATAAAAAAAAATTAGATTCAAAAACTTTACATAGTTATAATATTATTGTAAATGATTTTGGAATTTTAATTTCTTCTTTTTTACAAGGTTTTCTTGTTCAATATTTTAAAATAAAAACAGTTTTTTTTATTACTTCTTTTTTACCTATTTTTGTTATTTTAAGTGGATTATTTTTAATTGAAAATTCATCAAAAGATAATATTTCATTTATTTCAAATGATGAACATAATAATATAACATTTAATCAATATATTTTTCAAAAAAAAATATTAATCCCTTTAATTATTCTTTTTATTGTTTTTAGCTCACCTAATTTTTATGAAACTTTCTTTTATTTTTCTGTAGATGTATTAAAATTTACTCCAAGTGATTTTGGTTTTATTGCAATAGGTAAAACAATAACAAATTTATTAATTATTTTTTTATATAATTCAATTCATAATGTTGAAAAATATACAAAATCATTTATAATATTTGGAAGACTTTTATATTTAATTTTTGTAGAATTATTTTATTTAGTTTATACTAGAGTAAATTTAAAATATGGAATAAATGATTTTTATTCTGTTTTAATTATTACTTCATTTCAATATGCAATTGGACAATGTTTAAAAATTCCTGTTTTACATATTGGAACATTGTTATCACGTAAAAAATTTGGAGAAACTATTTATACTATTTTTGTTTTTATTATGAATTTAGGATTTACTGTTTCTTCTTTTTTTAGTTCTGGTTTAACTATTTATTTTGGTATTAAAAGAAATGATTATTGGTATTTGGGAAGTATGATTGATTATTGTTTATTCTATGGTATTATTTTTTTAATTCCTTTGATTTTTATTCCTTCTAATTATTTGAATCCTACAAAAACAAATAAAAATAATAAAGAAAATGAAAAAGAGGAAGAGTTGATTGAAGTTATTTGTGAAAATTAAAATTATAAATAAAATTAGTTATATATTTATTTAAATATATATTTTGAAATCATATGATTTTTAAATATAGTAATTATTATTTATATAATACATTTTATATTTAAACTTTTTTACTCAAGATAATTAAAAAGAAATTTTCTTAATTATCAAAAAACATATATTAGGTATTTAATTATCAAAAATTATTTTTATATATATATTTATGCTTTCTTTAAAATTTGTATATTTTTTTTAAATAATTTTGGATTTTTTCTTTTTTTGCTTTTTTTAATTAATATATTTTTGGTTTTAATTTTGTTAAACTGAATATATTTTGTTTTTGATTCATTTGATTAATATAAGGTAATTTAGATGATATATTTTTTAAATATAATTAATTATTAAAATCATGTTTAATGTAAAAAACATTGAGAAATTCAAGAAATTAAATGGGAAAAAAAAGATAAAAATGTTTAAAATATTAAATAAAATTCAAAAAAAAAATTCTTTAAATTTTGCCTCGTATAATACAATAATTTATCAATACTTATATAAAACTTATAATTGTACTATTGAGATGTATAATGTAAAAATTATAAATATTCTGATTAATAATAAAAAAACACATATATTATCGATATTGAAAGATCATTTAATATTTGGAAAAATAAAAGAATATTTAAATTTTTTCTATAAAATAAATCAAAGTCAAAAAAATATAAATCAATTTTATTATTTTTATAAAGATTATTTTAAATTTTTTAACAAAGCTAATATTTCAGATTTTAAGATTAATAAATTATTACAGAATTTTTATGTATTAAAAATAAATAATTATTATCAACAATATTATCAAAATGATAATAAAAAAAATGTTTATAATAAAAATAAAAATGAATTAATAAATAAAAACAATAATGATGTAATATTTAGTGATTCAATAAAATTTGAAATTGAAAATGAAATTAATAAAACTAAAATTAGTACTATCAAAGAAAATGAAAATAATATAATTGAATCAAATAATACAACAATTAGAGAATTATACAAAAAAATAATATCAAAAAAGATAACAAATAAAATAAATAATACCATTAAATATAATTTAAAAGATATAATTTTCCCAATTTCAAATAAAAATAAAATTCAATTTATCAAAATTTATAAAAGTCAAAAAAAAGAAATAAATGATTCAAAAAGTAAAAGTAATAAAAGTAGTTTATTTATTACTACAAACCTTTATAAATACAACAAATTAGCAATAAGAAAAAGATTATATAAAATTAATAATATTTTTAGCAATAATGAATTAACAAAAGATTTATCATATATTACACCAAATCTTTCAAGAAATATAAATTATTCTTTTAAAAATATGAACTACAGTAGTATAACAAAACCAAAAAAAGAAATTAAATTATTATCAACCCAAAATTTAGAAAATATCAAACATTTTTTCAATCCAAATAATAATAATGAAACTAAAAAATATTTAAAATCATCATATACTCCAAGTAGAAATAGTAGAACAAATATATATATGAATAAATTATCTAAATCTAATTCTAATTTTCTAAAAAATTCAAAAACCTTTTCTTTTAATAAACAAACTATATCAAATAAAAAATCTCAAAAAAAATTATCATTGGTTAAATCATTAGTTTTTGAAAATTTTAATTGTAATTTTAAAAGAAAAAAGAATAAAGATAGGAATTTAACTATAGATAATCCTAATATAAATAAAATTAAGAATTTATTAAGAAATAAAAAACAAAACCAAACTTTTAAAGATAATTTCTATAAAAATATTTTTTCAAATGAAACAATAAAAATAAATATTAAAAAGAATATAAATTGTTTAAATAAATATCAAAAGAAAAACAAATTAAATGAAAAAAAAAGAATAAATTTTCTAAGATTTTCAGAAATAAAAGAAAGTCTATCACATAAGCATTTATCTTTTTTCCAAAATAAAACAAAACTAAAAAAATAAAATTTATTTATTTAATAATTATATTAAAAATATATGTTATATATAAAACAAAAAATATTAAAATCCAAAAATTATATAAATCATTAAAATAATTTCAATCCATATTATAGTAATTAAACAACAATTAGAACTTCTATTATCATACTTTTCAATATTTTTAGTTTCTTTTTTAATTTTAAAATTTAATTTATCCATATTTTTATCTAAATCTTCAATCATAGGTTTTTGATTTTTTATTTCATTAGAAATTTCCTTATCATTAGTTTTAGTTGTAGTTAATAAATTATGGAGTTCATCTAACATATTATCTTGAAGAACAATTTTTTCTCTTGTCATTTGAATAATTTCATCATTTGATGTATTATTATTGATTGAATTTGTATTTATTTCATTATCAATATTATTTTGATTTGATAAAGTTTTATATATATTTTCATCATAATTTGTTTTTAAATCATCAATTATTTTTCCCCATTTTTGAAGAATTACTAATCTTCTATTTATTTCTTTTAATGGAATTTTTGCTGATGATGTTTGTTTCGTTTCTGTTATTAATTTTTTTATTTTTGATGATAAATTATCAACCATATGTTTTATATCTAATTCTAATTTACTTGTTCCATTATTTAATGTATAAGATTTTTCTTTTTGATTTATTTTATCTTTTATTTTTTCAAAGTTTTCTTTTATATTTTCCATTTCTTTATCAAAGGAAATAACATCCATAATATGAATAAAAAATATAGAAAAAAATTACATTTAAATATTTAATATTTTCATTTTTTTTATATTTTAATTATATATTATAAAATAAATTAAAATAATTTATTCATAAACTTTCTTGATCATAATCAATTTTTTTTATTTCTTTATTAGCTTCTTTTTTTTCATTCATTAAATTAATATCATCATCTTTAATATCTTCGTTAAATAATTTATCTTTATTTTTACTATAATAATAAAAATAAACAATAATTTGAAACAAAGTTAATAAAGACCCAATAAAATTTGTAATAAAAACCAATAAAGAATTATTTTTATTATTGTAACCAAGAATACCGTAAATTGACCAAAATAAAGAACAAAAAAATTGTGAAATTGTTGTAAAAATTGGTATTACTTTATAATATCCATTATTAAAAACTTGAGAAATTTTATGTCCAGGAACAATAGTATTAATTGTTCCAAAAACAGCTTGAATGATTCCAATTATATTTGTAATATTCTCATTTATTTCAATTCCTAAATCATAAAATGTCTGAGTCGTTCCGTATATTAATTCAAAAGTTAAATCATATGTTATGAAAAGAAATATAAAAAATTTATATAAATCATTTGTATAATACCATAAAAACATTGATGTATATATTATAGTAATTAATGTACATATTATATTTGATATTAGCATTTCTATATTATTTAATAATATTGAATAACTTAAATTTATTGAACAATTTATTAAATTTGACCAAAACATTAATTGTGGAATATCAATTAATTCTCTTTTTCCAGTTTTAAATTCATAAAATAATATTCCTGGAGAAAGATTCACTATTAGTGATAATATTTCACCTATTACTGAAAAAATATTTAGTAATTTGTCATTTTTCTCTTTTAAAATAAATAATAAATTCATTTTTGAATTCTTGAGAAAATAATTAATTATTTTAAACATATTTAATTTATAAATCTTATAATTTTTATTTAATTAAGTTTTAATATATTTTGTTAATTTCTATTGAAATAATTCTTTAAACATTTCTATTGAAGTTTCTATAAAAAAAGTTTCAAATTCTTCATTCTTTAATTTATTTGATGCTAATTTTTTTTTAAAATTTTCAATTCTATTATCAGTATCTTTTGAATCATTTAAATTATAAATTTGTTTAATTGAATTTTTAAATTCTTCAAATTTTAAAATGCAATTTTTAATAAAATTAATATCATAATTTTTATCTTCACCATTTGATTCTTTAATTGATTTAATATATTCTCTAATATAATAATTAAAATTTTCTTTATCATATTTAATTTCATTTAAATTATTACATTCTTCATTAAAAAAATTAAAAGCTTTAGGAAATTTATTTTTATCAATAATATAGTCACTGTTTTGAATATTATCAACACATTTTTTAATTTTAATTAAATAAAAAGGAACATATATATCAATTATTACATCATTCATTGATAAAATATTTTCAATAATTTGAATTATAACTAAACAAATATTTTCTTTATTTTTATTATTTCCTTGTGATTTAATAGTTAATATAGATAAAATTTCAATTATTTGATAAGTATTCATTAAATATTCAATATTATTTTGTAATAATTTTTGATTCCAATTCAAAGTTTTTAAAATATATTCATTATCAAATGAATCAATTGAATTTGTAAAATTTATAATATTTGATATTGTTTCTAATGATAAAACTAAATTTTCATTATCAATTTTAGTTATTAATAAATTTAAAATTTTTCTGCTCATTGGAATTAAATTTTTTATTATTTTATCTATATTATATGTTCTATGACCTTTTATTATAAATGAATCAATAATTTTACATATACAACCAATTTTATCAAATGTTTGTTGACAAATTGATTTTGAAGATAATGAATTATCATTTTTAGAGATAAAGTTATTTAATTGGTTAAAATTTTTATTTAATTCAGTTTTAAATTTGTCTAATATATCTCTTATCATATCTGTATTTAGACTTTTAGAAAAATTGTTTTCATTTGAACATGATATTGTTAATAAATAAATTAAATTGGTTTCATTTAAGTTTTTTAATATAAAATCATAAAATATTTTTTTTGTATTTTGATTTGGATTTTCATAATTCAAAATAAAATATAAAGATAATGATAAGTTTGAAATTATTACTGAAGAAATTGAATTATTACTTTTTCCAATATTTCTTTTTAAATTTAATATTTGAATTATCTTAATCATATTAGTTAATAATTGTTCATGATAAGAGTAATCAGTTATCTCTAATAAAAATTTGAGTATAGAAAACCCTAAATTAATAATTTTTAAATGGAAGTGAAAAATGCACATAAACATTATTTTTTCTATTAATTCCATACTTTCAATGTTTAAATTATCTTGAAAGGTTAAAATATAATTTTGTAAAGAAGAAATTAAATTATCAATAGATAATGCCATAAAATCATTTAATGAAATTGAAGTAAAAATAGAATTATAAACAATATTATATATTTCATTAATATTTTTTAAATCTTCTTTATTATTGGATGCATTAATAATATTATTTATACATTCTTCTATTTTTTCATTATTTTCATTGATAACAGTTTGTTTATTTTTATTATTTTTACTATTATTATCATCATTTCCTTTTGAAGGAGCCATTAGCATTTTTAAAAATTTAATTTAAATTTAAAAATTAAAAAAAAATATATATTAAACTAAATTATCAAATTCAATATCATCAAAAGTCATAAAATTATGACATAAACTATATATTAAATTATTATCTTTAGATTGAAATTTATTTTGCATATCAGAAAATCCAATAATTTGTTTTAATATATCTTCTCTAACTTGATTTTTTTTTAAACATTCTCTTTCTTGAGGAGATAAAGTATTATAAATATTTTGAAAAACAGTTTGAAAAAATATTTCTTTATTTTCTTCTTTTAATAATTGGTCATTTTCTTTTTCTAATGCTTTTTTTATTATTTCTGGTGTTGGAATAAATTCATTCATTAACATTGATAATAATTGTTCTCTTTTAAATTTAGTAGTAATAAAATTATTATCTCTTTCTTCATTTAAATTAATTAAAAAAGAATTTTTATATTGATCAACATAATCTTTATTTTGAAAAGTTTCTCTTATTTTTTCAGATAACTTAATAAAGTTTTCATTATTATTATCTTTCTTATTTTTCATTTTATTTTATTTAAAAATATTTTAATTTTAAAAAAACATTTATTTTAACATATTTTTTAAAATCTCAAAAACATTTATTTATTTTCCTAACTAACTAATCAAAAAAAAACAAAAAAAACTCAAAAAAATAATTAAACCAAAAACAAAGAAAAAAAAATAAAAAATATAAAAATTAAAAAATTTACTTATTAGCAGTATAAAATTTCTTAAATTGAGCTTTAGTTATTTTTTCAGGAATTTCTTCTTCTTGTTCTTCTTCTTCTTCTTCTTCTTCATCAGAATCATCTCTTGCTTTTTTTTGTTTTCTTGTCATATATTTCATCATTTCTCCAATTTCTGCTTCACTTGCATCAATTCCATATTTTTTAAAAGCTTTTGAAAAATCATCAATTTTTAAATTATCAGTTTCATTTTTATCACTTTTATTATTTATCATATAATTAAATATTTCATCAGCATCTTTACTTTTTGCAATTTTTAATTTTTGATTTACAAGAATACAAACAACATCAAAATCAAATTCTTCTTTATCTGGATCTGTTTCTTTTTCTATGTATTCATTTATATCTGATGCACTGTTTTTGTACATACAAAATGAAAAGAGAAGTGTTCTTAATTTTAATTTGCTTATTTTGTCTTTTTCATTTTTGTATAAGTCAAATGCAAGTCTTAAATCATTTTGAAGATCTACTGGAACTTCTAAGTCATCACTCATTTTTTTTTTTTTATTTATTTGGGTTTTTTTTATTATTTTTTATGGGGTTTTTTTGGGAGTTATTGATTTATTATATTATTTTTTTTTATTTTGTTATTATATATTTTTTTTTTTCTTTTGATAATTTATTTTATTTTTTTTATTTTTTTTAAGGTTTTTTAAATTTATTTTTAAAGGTTTTTTTTGAGGTTTTTTTTTTGGTTATGAAAAATGAAGAAAATTATTTAAATAATATTGATTTTGAAGATAAAGCTTATTTATTAAGTTTATTAGAAAATATTTATTCTTGTTCACTTGATAATCTTTTATTATCAATTAAAAATTTTAATTCTGATTTTGTTTCTATGAAAATGGAATATAGAACAAATCAATATGAATCAAATGGTTCAACTAATGAACAAGTTTTTTCAGGAATAAAAATAATAAAAGTTTATTCTCTTTTATCAATTTTTAAAGAAAAATATTTTCATAATGAAGATATTGAAAATACTTTTACTATTGATTGTAATTTAGTTATTAATCAATGTTATAAAATTTTATTTATGAAAGATTGTTCAAATAATAATTTAAATAATAATAATGAAAATAAAGAATTAAATATAATTATTAATGCTATTTTTTCTAAATATATTGATGATGATATTAATACATTTTCTAAATTTAAAAATTGTGTTGATGGAAATAAAGAAAATCTTATTTCTGTAAATTTAAATTATGAAAATTTTCAAAAATATTTTAGAACAATAGTTAAATTTTATATTTTTCAAAATAACTTTAAATATATTTTTACTATATTAGAAAAAAAAGAAAAAATATTAACAACAGAACTAATAGCAACATTAAATAAAATATGTAAAGGATTATCAGAGACAAATATTTTTTATATTATAGCAAAAAAATTTATAGAATTAATAGGTTCAAATTCAGTCTCATTAACTAAATCAGATTTTTACATAATGTGTATTCGTTCTTTAAATATATAAAAATACATAAAACAAAAAATTATAAAATAAATACTCCTTAATTAAAAAAATAATATAATTAAACTAAAAAAAAGACAAAAAAAAAATGAAAAATAAAAACCCAATAAGATCATATAAAAGATCAAATACAGAAACCCCACAAAACATATTCAAAACAAAACAACTTCAAAAAAATCAATTGGTAGAACAAACAAAACAACTTCAATCAAAAAAATCTGAATCAAAACTTCAAAAATTAGAAAATAAACCAGTAATAATAACAAATACAAGAAATAAATCCGAAAAAAACATATTTAAAAGCCAAAATGAAGTATCTCAAAATCAAATAAATCAAAACACCAATAATCAAATAAAAGATTTAATAATAATAGAATCAGAATCAAATAAAGAAAGAAATAAAAATATAAAAGTATATGCAAGATTTCGTCCATTAAATGAAATGGAAATATCACTTTTAAACAATAATATAGGATGGATAACACCAGAATATCAAGATGACAATATAATAATAATGAAAAATCGTAATTATAATATAACAAAAGATAATGTTCCTTTATTTAAATTTGATAAAGTTTTTAAAGAAACAACACCACAAATTGAAATATATGAAAATATAGGAAAAGAAATAGTAAAAGATGTTATGGATGGTTATAATGGTACAATATTTGCTTATGGACAAAGTGGTTCTGGTAAAACTTATACTATGTATGGTAGTAATATTTATGATGATGATTTTAAAGGTGTTATTCCTAGAATTATATATGATATTTTTGATTATGTTGAATCAGCTGATGAAAATATTAGTTTTCAATTTAAATTAAGTGTTGTTCAAATTTATAAAGAAGTTATTTATGATTTATTAACAAGAGAAAAAAATTTAGTTATTAAAGAAAGTCCATCAAGAGGAATTTTTATTGATAATTTAAGTGAAGTTTACTTAAGTTCAATTGATGATTTTTTATATTATGCAGAAATTGCTGAAAGTAATAGAAAAGTTGGAGAAACAAAATTAAATCAAAATTCAAGTCGTTCACATAGTATAATGATAATAGAAGTAACACAACAATTTAAAAAAGAAAATATAATAAAAAAAGGAATATTAAATTTAGTTGATTTAGCAGGAAGTGAAAAAGTATCAAAAACAGGAGCAGTTGGAGAAACACTTGAAGAAGCAAAAAAAATAAATTTATCACTTTCTGCTTTAGGTAATGTAATTCATGCATTAACTTCTCATTCAGATCATATTCCTTATAGAGATAGTAAATTAACTAGAATTTTACAAGAGAGTTTAGGTGGAAATTATAAAACAAGTTTAATTGTTACTTGTTCTCCTCATTCTTATAATTTAGATGAATGCATTTCTAGTTTACAATTTGCTCAAAGAGCTAAAACTATTAAAAATAAAGTTAAGATTAATATTAAATATTCTTATGAAGAATTACAACAAATGGTTTATCAATTAAATAAAAAATTAGAAATTGCTAATCAAAAAATTTTAAGATTGAAAAATGGAGAAAAAAATGAAAATTCGGGAAATGTTGAAATTGGAGATTGTGTTAATTGTAGTGTTATTAGAGATGAAAAAAATTTACTTGAAGGAAAAATTGAAGAATTGAATAATGAGATTAAAGAAAAAGATGAAGAGATTAAAAAATTAAAAAATAAAAATCAATCTTTTAATAGTGCTGATTCAAATAATGAAGATAAGATTAGTAAAGTTAAAAATTTATATGAATTAATTAATTCTTCTTTGGATAATATTCAAAAGGAAAATAAAAAAATTTCTTGGGATAATATTTCTAATAATTTAATAATTCAAAATGAGAATTTTAATAAATTAATTTCAAATTATGTTAAAAATTCAAATAAAAATGAATTCTTTGATGAAATTAATAAAATGTTATTAAATAATATTAAAAAAACAAATGATACAAATTATAATAAAATATATGATGAATATATTAAAAATTTAAATGATATCTTTTCAAAAATTGAAGATAATAATAATAAAATTCCTTCAAATGATTTATTAAACATCTTTTCAACAAATTTCTTTTATGAATACTTACATTATTATTTTTCATATCAATTATTAAATCAAGCATACGAAAAAATGAAAAGTGATAATGAATCATTAAATAATATAAATAATGAATTAACATCATTAATAGAAAATATATTATCATTAAATTATGAAATGGCAAATAATAATTTAATAAATGAAAAAGCAATTAATTTATTAAAAACTTTTAATAATCAAGAAACTTTACAATCAAAAACAAATAAAAATTATAATTCAATGATACATCCTGAAAATAATAATCTTTTAACTTCAAGTAGAATGTCAGTTACTTTTGGAAATGATATATCACAAAAATTTATTAAAATAGTTTCTAAAAAGAATTTAAATTTAAGAGGAAAACAAAATAGAAAATGTAATGCAATTGTTACTTTAAATAATCAATTTAATAGTAATATTTTTAATAATAATGATAATATTATTGATGAAAATATTGAGAAAATTGGTGAAGTTTATATAAGTGATAACATTAATAATAAAATCGAAAACTATAATAATATTGATATTAATAAAAGTAAAAATATTAATTATTCTAAAACTATTCCAAATGAAGAATTTGAAATGATTGAAAATAAAAAAATATTATCTGAAACAAAAGAAAATCAATCTCATTTAAAAATAATCAATCAAATTTTTATTACTAATATTAAAAAGAATGAAGATTTGATACAAGAAATGGAAAATATGAAAAAAGAGTTTGATAATATTATTAATTATAATTCAAATTATTTTACAAATTTAATTTTGAATAAAAAGAATAGTTTAAATAATCAAATTTATGATTCTAATTTAATAATTGAAGAAAATGAAAGTGAAGAAAACACACCAAAAAATGCAAATAGAAATAATAAATTTAGTTTAGAGAATTATAAAGATAAAAATTCATTATTTAATAATGATAATAATAGTAATAAAAAAGAAAATTCAATTAATAATAATTTAAAAAATAAAGAAGAAAAAATTTCATCACCTCAATTAAAAAATTTAAAAAATACACATGACAAAATCTTATTAAATACTCAAGAATCATATGAATCAAATTCAGATATTAAAAAAAGTAATAATCAAGAAAAAAAAAATTCAAATAGAGAAAACAATGATTATGATAATGACTTAACACCAAAAAGTGAAAATATTCAAAATTACACATATATACCTCAAACAAGGCAATTTTTCAATAAATCAAATGTAAATAAAAAAATAAATATTACAAAAGATAATGATAATCAAATTTTAAAATCAATAAAAAAAGATAATAACATAATAAATAATAATAATTTAAATGAACAAAATAATTATATAAGAAACTCAGAATCAAATTCAATTTCAATGAATATAGGAGAAAAAAATCATTCAAAAGCATTTTCAAATTTATTATATGAAAATTCAAATTTAAATATTATAACAAAAAATAAAAAAATAAACAATGATAAAATAATACCATTATTATATGATAATGAAAAAAATCATTTAGAAAAATCAATTGAAAAATATTTAGAAACTGGAACTGCTTCAAGAAGATTTGATGGTATTAAAGTTAATTTTAATAATGGAATTATTAATTATGAATATGCTTCTGGCTTAAGTGCAAAACAAAAATTAGTAAATACTCCTTTACAAAATCAAAAAATAAAAGAATTAAATGGAGATGATGATACTCCTTTTATATAATAAATTATAATCATGTAATAGTAATTTTTTTTAATATTTTTTATTGTGTATTGTTTTAAGTTTCTTTATTTGATTGATTTTTATATTCAAAAAAAGAAATATCTTATTTTTTATTTTTTTTAATTTATTATTATTTTTAATTATTATTTATTGAGATTTTTATTTTTTTTTTATTTCTTTTTTTTTTTTGTTTGTTTTTTTTTTATTTTTCATTCATCATATTTTCTCCTACACACATTAATCCTTCTTTTATAATTTCACATTTTTCTATTAATTTCATAAATTCTATTAAATCAATTCCTTCATTTTGAAATAAACAATTTTCTTCATTTGAAATATTGTGTTTTAATAATTGATATAATTCATCATTTAAATCTTGTTTTTTGTTTAAATTAAATAAATCATTTTTACTTTCATCTATTATAATTTTTAAATTTGTTGAATCGTAACAAAAATTAAATCCAGTTAGATTAATTTTTACATTGAATGTAATATTAATATCATTTATTGTTTCTTTATTTCCTATATTAGGGATTCTATTTATTAATTTAAAATTTGTTATTAATTGATTTTCCTTATTTTTAGTTACAACATCTAAAATAATAAACTCCAAATTTGTATTATTTTTATCTTCAATTTCGTTTTTAATTTGATTTTTTAAAAACTCAGTTAAATTAGTATCATTTAATCTAAATTTGATTGTTTTTATTAATGTTTCATTAATAATGTTTTTTATAAGTTTATTGTGAAAAAATATCTTATATTTACCATCATTTTCATAAAATTCTTTATTTTCCAAAGTTACATTTTCTAAATATTGTTCTGGATAACCATTTAAATTTCCCATATAATAACATTGATAAGTATTATTTAAGTTACTAATATTACATAAATAAGTAAAATTATTTAAGAAAATGGAATATGGAACATTATTAATAGTATTAAAATCAATAAATTCTTTTTTTTGATAATAATCATTAATACCACTAATAATAGATTTTTTAATTGTTTCTTTAATTTCTTTTTCATTATCAAACCAAAAATCAAATTTAAGTGAGTCAACAATATTATTAAAGACAGCATCATTTTTTTTATTTTCATCAATAATTGTTTTTGGTTCATCATCAAAAACTGCAGAAAAGCTTGTTGAAAATTTTTTATTGGTATCATAATTTTTTATTATACAATTATAAGGAAATACTCCAAAATTTTCACTATATGTTTTATTTGTAACATTTGAAAAATATTCAACATTTAATACAAATTTTATTTTATGAGGAAAAAAAACTAAAACATTTTTTTCATTTATAAAATATGGAACATAATCATTATCAACTACACAAAAGTTTATTATTTTTACTTTTGTAATTTGATATTGATGCTCAGGTACAAAGTCTTTTTTAAAATTTAATTGTTTTTGATATAAAAGAGTTCTTGTTTTTTCTAAAAATATATTTCTAAAAATACTTGCAATACGTTTTCTTTCTGATTCTATATCATTTGATGTTATTATTAATTGACATTTTAATTTTATGAACAATAAAATAAAAAAAGTGATAAATCTATTTTTAACAATTGTCATTTTTATTATTATTAAAATAAATAATAAAAAAAAATAATAAAATAAAATTCAAATAATTATTTTCATTTTTATTTTATCAAATAGTCTTTATAAATAAATAAATGTCAGAATTAAAATATGATTATCCATCTAAAACTGGAATTAAATTTAATCAACAATTATTATATCCAAAAGAAAATCTAAGATTTACACATGAAAAAATAGAATTTGAAGATAGTAAAAAACATAAACATAAAATAACAAATATATATTTAACTAATTTTAGAACATTAATATTAACAAATGATAAAGTATATGATATTCCTTATTTTTTTATTGATAAATTAGAATTAAAAAAACCACTTATTGGAAAACCATGTATATGTTATCATAATCCAAAAGAACCAATTTTATTAAAATATACTTGTCCATATTATTTAAAAGATTTTTACCCAGGAAACACAGTTTATAATTGTTCAATATCATATCCAGACCTTGTAAAATTTTATTATCCAAAAGAAATAATTGATAATGTTTATAGAAATATATTAAAAATAATTGATGAAGATGAATTTCAAAGGAAAAAAACTTTAAATAATAATTTTCAATCACAAGAAATAAAAGAAGTAGATAAAATTCCAGCATTAGGATTAAATAGAATACAAATAATGAGAGAACAACAAAATTTATCAGAAAAAAAAGATTTAAAAAATGCATTTACAAATATTCAAAGTTTAAAACAAAATGCAGAAAAAATGATAAATTTAGCAGAAAAATTAAGAGCAAAATTAGATGTTTCAAAAGGAGATGATAAAGAAATAAATGATATATTAAAAAATATAGGTTATATAAATCCAGAAACAAAAGAAACAGCAGGAAGTGAATATTATGATAAATTAGCAAGTCAAATTAATACATATTTTACTGATTATTTTAATAAAAATCAAACTACTAAAGTTTTATCATTAATTGATGCTTATTGTATTTATAATAGAGCAAGAGGAATTGAACTTATTTCTCCTAAAGATATGAAACAAGCTGTTAATAAATTAAAATTGTTACCTAATCAAAAAATTTTTTTACAAAGTTTAAATAATGAAATGTGGGTTTTACATTCTAGTGATTATACTTCTGATAATATTATTAAAAATATAAACAAATTTATGAGTGATAATAATAAAAATTATTTAACTGTTAATGATATTAAAAAAGTTTTAAATATTGAAAATATGTTATTATTTAAATATTTAATTGATGATTTGTTAATTAATGGAAAATTATGTTCTGATGAAAGTGATATTGAAGTAAATTATTATATGAATATTATAAATTCATATCAATTTAATTATAATTATTAAAAAATTAAAGTTTTTTAATTTTATTTTTCTAAGTTATTTAAATCATTTTCATCTTTTAATGAAGATATAATAGTGTCAATAATATTTTTATTTACATCAGAAATTAAATATTTATCAGTTAAAAAATGATTCAAAATATCTTCAATTTGATTATTAATTAAATAATTTTTAATAAAATTATCATTATCATTCATTACATTTTCTGATTGTATAATACATATTTTAATACATAAAATAATTGAATAAAATAAAACTTCATTTTCTTTCATAAAATTAAAATTCTTCAATCCAAACAATAAAATTTGAATAAAAAAGCCATTTTCATAAAAAATAATACTTTGTATAATATTAGCATTATTTTGACTTAAATTAACTGCATTTGATAAAGCATAAATGCCTTCTCTAATTAAATTTTTAAAAGTATAATCATTAGGATTATAATTTTCAATATAAAATTTATTAATTTTAATTATGTCATAAAATATTCCTTCTTTATTTAATAATTCAATTTGATTTAGAAGACCACTTGAAATATTAGAAATTGCAAAAATAATTTCTGCTAAAAATTTCTTATTATTAAATTGAAATTCATTTAATAAATTTTTTAATATTTTACATAATCCTGCATTTAATAATAATTGATTCATTTTATCATCATATGATAAAATATCATTAAATAAATCAAAAGTTTTTATTCTAACTTCATTATCTTTTAACATATTAAAAAATTTTATTATTGTTTCACTAAAATTTCTATTTATTAAAATTGTGTATATTTGTTGATGTTGATTATTTATAAGTTCATGAAAAAGTTCAATTATAAGTAAATAATCTTTTTCATTATTTAATGGATTTTTAACAAAATTATTAATTAATTGTATTAATATTGGAATAATAACAATTAAATTTACTATTTCTTTTGGTTCATTTTCTAAAATATTGGTTAAATTTAGAAAAAATCTACAAACATGTTTAATTAAATATAAATTATTAATATCTTTTGATAAAATATCAATTGCTTTTTTTAAACCCCCATTATTAATAAAAAAATGTCTATTAGAATCATTAGTAGAAAAGTTTCTAAGCATAAAAATAGAATTAATAACAAATTGTTCATCAGAATTTAAAATAAAATCTAATATTTTATTTAAATTTTCTTCAGTATATAATTTATATTCAACAACTTTAGGAAATAAAGCAATATTTATTAAACACCATGAAACTTCATATTTAACTTGTAAATCTTGATCATATAATAAATCACATAATCTTTTAAATAAATCTCTATCATTTCTTGATAATTTTCTTTTTTCAAAAGATAATTCTGTAATTTGTAAAATAATAAAATTTCTTAAAAGAAATAATGCTAATTTTTTAGCATTTAAATCAGAACCAAATAATTGATGAAGATAAGTTTTTATTTCATAATTTGTTTTTAAAAATGTTACATAATTTTTTTTTAAATCTTCTGGAACATTTAATTCGTTTATATTTATTGATAAAGGATTGTTGTTTTCTTGTATGAATTTTAGTCTTTTTGACATTAATTTTTCATCTAAATTTTGTTTTCTTAATGTTAATTGGGCGTTTAATAGTTGATTTGAAAAGTTATTTATTTTAATATTTGTTTGAAATAATTTATTTCTTATTTCTATCTTTTCATCTTCCATTTTATGATTTAAAAAATTTTAATTTAAATTTATATTTTTTTTTTTGATTTAATTTAAAATTTGTATATTATTATTATTTATTTATTTATTTAATTATAATTAAATAGAATTTTCAATGAATTTATTGAATAATAATCCTGAAAATAAAGAGAATAATATTGAAGAAAAAAAATTTCATACAACTCCAAATCACTTAAATTCAAATAATGAGGCTCAAAAAAATGGAATATCATTTAAAACAAATGAAAATTTTAAAATACAAAATAAAAATAAAATAGATAATTCAAATGAACATTTTTTACAAAAATCTGAATTATCTTTTCCAATAAAAACAATAGAAAAATGGTCACGAAATAAAATAATAAAAAAAATAGAATCAAAAATTTTAAATTTATATTTATTTGATGATAACGATAATGAAAAGAATTATTTAATCCTTAATGCAAAAAAAGAAAATAGTAATTACAAAATATTCAATGACAAAAAGGATTTAATAGCTTTAATAAAATGGAATTTTTTATCATCAAATTTTAAAGTATATGATAATAATAATAAAGAATTATTAAATGTAATATATGAATTAAATTTAAAAGGTTTAAATGGACCATCAAAAATGAAAATAATATTAAATAAAGATATAAATAATAAATTAAAAGATTGTTATGATTCTCAAAATAAAATTTACAATTCTGATAAAGTATATTTAATGGAAAATAAACAACCTGTTTATAATCAAATTTATAAATGTTATGTTCTTAAATTTATTAATAGAAAAATTAAAACTTCAACAAAGAATTTTCAAATTGTTTTTCAATCTAATTCAAATAATGATGATAATCAAAATAATATTTTATTACAATTTGCTGAAACTGAAGAAGGATTTTTTATTTTAGATTATAAATTTCCTTTTAATGAAGTCACTGCTTTTGCAATTGGAATTATTGCTAATTCTTCCAAAATATTTTGTGAATATTAAAATTAATTTTTTATATTAAATATAATTAAATAAAAACAAATTTATAAAAAAAATATTCAATAATTGTTAAATTTTTATTATTATATTATTAAGAAGGAGTAGTAAAATGTGATTTTGTTAGTGGATTTTCCTTTATCTCTTCAATTACTTTTTGTTCAATTAATTTTATTGATTGATTAATATCTTCATTTGTATTTTTTTCAAAACCATTAATTAATTCTAAAAAATTATTTTTTTGTTCTTTTAATTTATTATTTACATCTGCTTTAACTTTTTTAATTTCATTTTTTATATTTTTTTGATCTTCTTGGATTTCTTTTAAAAGAGTAAATATTTTATCAATTAATTCATTTTCTGAATCACTCATTTAAATTATTATCTTTTAAATAATTATTATTTCATATATATTAAATTAATTATAAACTATTTTTTATTTATAATTTTCATTTTAAAAAATGACTTCACAAATTACTTTTATTTATAAGAAAAAAAAAAATTTTATTAATGCAGAAAAATCTTTAGATGAATTTATTATTACTTTGATTGATGAATGTGATCTTGAATTAAAAGATAATGAACAAATACTTTTAACATTTAAAAATGGCACAATCATAAAAGATAATGATGATTATCTCCAATATATAAATATAAAACATAAAGATCTTCTTATTGTTGAAATTATAGATAAAAATGAATTTGAAAAATTAATTCAAGAAGAAAGCAAAAAAAAAAAAGAACAATTAGAAAAAGAAAAATTAGATAGATTAAAAAATGAACAATTGGAAAAGGAAAAATTAGAAAAAGAAAAATTAGATAAATTAAAAAAAGAACAATTAGAAAAAGAAAAAACAGATAGATTAAAAAAAGAACAATTAGAAAAGGAAAAATTAGAAAAAGAAAAAATAGATAGCTTAAAAAAAGAACAATTAGAAAAAGAAAAATTAGATAAATTAAAAAAAGAACAATTAGAAAAAGAAAAATTATTAAAAAAACAAGATGAAAATAAATTAAATGAAGATGTTGATAGTATTGATAAAATAATAGAAGATAATAAAAATAAATTCTCTAGTAATAATTACAAACAAGGAAATCTTAATGAAAAAGATATAAAACAAAATAAAAAAGAAAATATAGATTCGAATAAATTATTAATTGAGATTGAAAAAATATTTGAAAAAAAAATAAAAGTAATAGATGATAAAATAGAAAAAGAAAAAAATAATAGAATGACTCAATTAAAAGAAATAAATGAAAAAATAGATAATTTTACAAATTCTTTCAATCAATCAATAAAACAAATTGAAACAAAATTTATTAATTTAGAAAAACAAATGATTGAAAAGAAATCAACTAATCAATATAATAATAAATCAAATGATGAATTGTTTAATAATTCATTAAATCAAATTTCTAATGAATTAAATGAAAAAATAAATGATATTAAAAATAATATTATTCCTGGCCAATTTAGTTCTATTTATAATAATATAGAACAAAAAATGAATTCTATTCAAGAGCAAATAAGTACTTTTATAAATGACATAAATTCAAATATTTCAAATCAAAAAAATCAAAATAAAAATATAAGTTCTAATTATAGAAATAAATATTTTGGAGATTTCCAATCAAATAATAATAATAATAACAATAATAATAATAATAATGATAATTATAATAATAATGATAAAATATTGAATAAACAATTAAATGAGCATAATAATAAAAAAAAATATATTAATACAGATACTGATCAAGGTGATATGAGTGCTTCTTATAAAGATGATTTACCTAATAGAAAAAGAGGTTATAATGTACAATTAATATTATCAAAAGATAAAATTAAAACTAAATTTGAAGATTTAAAATCAGGAAAAATAAAAGTTAAAATTGAAATTAAAAATATAGGAAATGCGCCTTTACCAAATAAATCTTATTTAAAAGGAGAAGGAGATAATTTAATTATTGAAAAAACTTTTTTAAATAAAACAATTAATGATACAGATAATATTGATTTATTTATAAAATTAAAAAATAATAATCCTCAGAAAGAAGAAAAAATAACAATAATATTATATGATCCAAATAATAATAAACTTTATGAATGTTGTCTAGAAATAGAAATTATTGGAAATAATAATAAAAATATTTTTGATAATAAATTTAATAATAATAGATCTAGTAATAGATATGATGATGTTAATGATAATAATAATAATGAGAATCTTTTTAATGAGAATAATAATGACTTAATGAGAAGTATGATTAGAAGAAGTGATTTTAGAGAAAATTTAGCTAAATTAAAAGAATTTTTCATAGATAAATCTGAAGAAGAATTAATTGATGCTTTAAATAAATATGAAAATGTTGAAGATGCAATAAATTATATTATGGAAAATTAATTAAATATTTATTAAATTAATTTATTATTTTTAACATATTTAAGGAGCATTTTCTAAATTTTTAATAACAATACTAATCATTATTAAAAGACCTAATTTTATTATTGTTATTATTACAAATATAAAAGCATAAAATTTTTCGAATTCATCATATGAGAAAAATGAAATATTTTTTAATATTAAAGCAAATAAAAAATCAATAATATATATAATTGAACATATATCAAAACCTAATTTATATTTTTTTAATGTTGTATCATTTGAATTTGCCTCAATACTTATTTGTAAAGATAAAGTTGCAATATAAATTATAAAAGCTAAAAATAAAATTGTAAGAATATCTATTATCATTGTTATTGATTCAATATTTATTCTTGATATAATTGCAAATATATTTATTACAATAATATAAATTGAATACCATTTAATTTTCAAAAATGATGTATTTAAATTTTTTGTAAAATAAGTTCCCGAATTTTGATTAGTAAATGAAATACTATCAAAACCTTTCATTTTTAAAATATAAAAAAATCATTCAAAAAATAAAAAAAATTAAAAAAATAAACAAAATTAAATAAACACATAAAATAAAAAAAATAAAAAATTTTAAAAAAAAAAAATAAAAAATAAAAATTTAAATATAAAAAATGTCACAAGAAACTCCATTTTTATTTAAATCAAATGGAATCTCAATATCAACATCATATAATAGTACAGAATTTCCAAATGACAATTTATTAAATCCATCAAGAAGTGTAAATAAAAAATTAATATATATAACATAAATAAAATAATATATATAATAAAAATAGAGTGTTTGGTTTAGTGGAGAATCATTTCCTCAAGAAATAATATTTGATTTATCAAATATGATAAAGAGACCTTTATTAATAAGAGGATTAGGAATTTATTGTTCAAATAAATTAGAAATAAATCCTAAATTAATAGAAGTTTTAATACGTAAAAAAGATGAAGAATATATTTCTTTAGGTAATTTTGAATTAAGTTTATCAAGTGGAACACAAGTTTTAACGACAGAAGAATTTTTATTTAATGATATTATGTTTATTAAAATTTTAATTAAAGCTTCTTTTGGAGGAAGTAGAACTTATTTAAGTAATATTTATTTATATGAACATTTACCTTGGAATGAATCTGCTCTTCCTTTTAATGAATATAATAAAGATAAAGAAAAAGATAAAAATTTAAATTTAAATTTTTATAATTCATTACCTTCTAGAAATAGTGATATTTTACTTAGTGATAGTGATTTGACTGAGAAAAAAAATCATAATAAAAAAAATTATATTCAGAATTTAAATTCTTATGAAAAAAGTAATATTTTTAAAATTAAAAGAAAAAATGAAGAAAAAGATGAATCAAAAAGAATTATTTTAACTTCTCAAAGTTTATCTAATCATAAAGGATTTAATCAAAATTATTATAATAAAGATAGTTTTGATAAAGATAATAATAATAATAAAATAAATGGAGAAAAAAATCCTTTATTTTGTTCTACTAATGATAATTTTTATAATAGTAATGATAATAATAGAATTATAATTGACCAATTATCTAATTTTGAATCAAATACAAATAATATAATGAATAAATTTGATGATAGAATTTCAAATTTAGAAAATGATTTAAATGATATTAAATTAAATATAAACAAAATTTTAGATAATTTAAATATAATCAAACCAAATAGTCAAAGAGATATTTTAGATGAATGTAATAAATTAATTGAATCTAAAATACAAAGTTCTAAAAATATTTATAATTTAAATACTATTAATACAATTAATACTAATAATTTTTCACATGAAGAATTCATTCCTTCAAATCAATCACATTCATCAAAAAATTTTAATAAAGAATATGTTCAAAATAATAAAATAATGAAAATGGAAGATTTATTAGATAATAAACTTGATGAAAAATTAAATATTTTTTCAAAGAAGCTTGAAACAAAAATATATCAAACTATATTACAACCATCTTTAAAAAATTTAGAAGAAATTTTACAATCTAGTTTAAATGATGTTAAAGAACAATTAAAAAATTCACAAAGGAAAAAAAAAGAAAAAAAACAATTAAAAAGTCACAAAAAATATATGAAAACTGAGATAAATAAAAATGAAGTTTTAAGTTTTAGAGAAAAAGAATTAAAATTAAATGATTTAATTAATAAATTACAAAATAAATTAAATATGCAATATTATAATACTGTAGAAAATTCTAAAATTTTTGAAAGTGAGGACAATTTGAATATTAAAAATACTACAAATAACTAAATAAAATATTTATAATATTTTTTTAATAAATTTTAAAGATAAATTAAAAAGAATAAAATATGGAAGAATCAATTGAAGTTATTTTTTCTAATAAAAAAAAAGAAATACCTATTATGAATAATTTTGATAATTTCAAAAATAAATGTTTTGAGAGTTTTAATATAAATAAAGATGAATTAAATAATTATAAATTTATAATTAGTTATGAAAAAATTCCAATTGAAATAGAAAATGAATCAATTTATAATGAATATCTTTTTAATGAAAAAATTGAACAAATTAAAATTTATATAGTATATAATTTTCAAAATAAATTAAATAAGATTAATAATTTGTTAAATAATATTAATGAAAGATTAAATAATATTGAAGTTCAAACTAAAAATTATGAAAAAAAGTGTGAAGATTCAAAAAATGAATATCAAGATTTTATTGGAGATTTTGAATCTAAAATGATAAAATTAGAACAAAAAAAAATTAATGTTGAAAAAAATTTACAAATGTCAATAAATAAAAATATAAATAACGAAATTAATGAAAATATCAATGAAGATGCTAATTTAATGAAGAATGATGATTTAATTTAAGAAAAATATTCAAAAAATAAATTTATTAGTATTTATATTTAATTAAAATAAAAAAATAAATTATGAAAAATAAAAATATTCAACTTGAATTAGAAAAACAAAATAAAAAATTAAAAGTTCTAAATAAAAGATATGAATATTATTATCAATTAAAAGAAACATTAAAAAACAAATTAGATAATTTACTAAATGAATTTAATGAATTAAATGATGAATATAAAATAAAAGAAAATGAAGAAAAAAATGTATTAAAATATAAAGAAGAATATAAAAAATATAAAATTTTAGAAAAAACAAAAAATGAGCTTTTAATAAAACTTTCACAAATTCAACAAGAACATATAGTGATAAAACAAACTTATGATAACTATGTTAATGAAAAAAAAAATTTAGAAATAAAAGATATAAATTTAAAAAATGAAAATGAACAATTAAAAAATAAATTAAATGAAATTAAAGAAAATATAAAAGATAGATTAATTGAAAAAAAAAATTTAGAAAATTATTTGAATAATAAAATAAAAGAAGAAATTAAATTAAGACAATATTTTGAAGAAGAATTTAAAAAAATAAATAATAGTAATAATCAACATAATAATAAAACAGGAAATATTTCATCTTTGAAAAATTTATCTTTTGAAAAAATAATAAATAATGAAGAATTAAGTTCAATAACAAGTTTTTTATCAAATGAAACAAATAAAAACATAAATGAAATTTAATATATTTTTATTTTATATTTTTGTCTTTAGTACAAACTAAAACTTAAATATTATAATTAATAAACTAATCAAAATCATTTTGATTATTATTCAACATTTTTTCATCTTCTTCTTCTTTTATTTTAATTTCTTCAATTTGTTTTTTTAAAATTTCCAAAGTTTTTTTACTATCATCACTTAATTTTTCACAAAATTCTTTTTTATCTTTAATTTTCTCAAAAACATCTCTAACAACTTTAAATAATTCTTCATATTTAACTTGTTGGTTAATAAAATTAACAACATCTCTTTTTTTAACATGTTCATAAAACATTAAATAATTATTAAAAGAAATTCCAGAATCTAAATCAGAAATATAATATTTTTCCTTATCAATATAAATATTATTTTCCATAAAAAATTCAGTCCATAATTTAATTTTATAAAGAGAATAATTAGGATTTAAAATTTTAATAGAATTAGGGTCATAAAAAACATTTTTATATTTATAAATATTCATATAAACATCAGTCCAAACAGAAACAGTTTTATTTTTAGCATCTTTTTCAAATCTTTCTTTCTCAGAATCAAACATAAAAGTTCCATATAAATTACAATTATAATTTTTAGCTAAAAATAAAATAAAATCATTATTAAATTCAAAAGAATTAGGAAATTGATAAATTAATTGATGAACACAATCTAAAAATTGTAAAAAAATAGGAGAAATTTGACTTTCTTCTTCATCTTTAATATTAATTCCTCCTCTTTTTGCAAATTGATGACCAAAACTTAACCAATCTTTTTCAATTAAAACTGCAAAACCTTCAAAAGTTCTAAAATAAGGATCAATTAAAATTTGACTTAAAGTAATTAATTGACTTGATCTATCCCAACCATCACTACAATGAATAAGTACACAATAATTTTTTTGTAAAGTTTTACATATTTCATTAGAAAAATATAATAATTTATAAATAAATTCAAACCAACCTGTATTTTCAACTTGAGACCAAAATTTAATATTTGACATTATTTTACTATTTAAACAAACTTGATATAAATTTTTAATAGAATTTCTTGCTTTATGTATATTTTCAATTTCACAAAAATTTAATGAAACATTACTATAATGTTTAGTATTTTCAAATCCTCCTCCATTAACTCTATTTGCTAATGCATTATAATATGGTCTTGCATCAAATATATATAATTGAGATGTTAATGATATCATACTTTCTAATAATTTTATATCTTCATCATTTTTACCTAAACCAATTAAACCTACTTTTGTTTGTGATGATCTCCAAATTGATGGTGTTACTTTTATTTTTTGATTTGATTTTATTTGATTTTGTTTTTTATTTGAATTACCATTGTAATAATAACTTAATACTGGAAGACGATTTTTTGTACGAAATTGTGATGCTCTTTCTAAATCTTCATCACTCATTGATGATGGTTCTACTAAAATTTTTGGGTATGTTGAACATAATTGAAAATATTCATTTTTTCTTGTTATTGTTAAATTTAAATCATTTTTTTCTGTTATTCCTTGTCTTAAATATTCTTTTTCAGGAGAATAAATGTCCCATCCATTAAAATAATTTGGTTTTTCTTTTAAATAATTATTATATTCTTCTGAAAATTTATATAAATCTTCTTTTGTTTTAAATGTACTATAATTACTTAAATTATAATAAAATGAAATGTTATTTCCTTTTGTCCATATGTGAAAACGAATTATTCTTGTATCTCTTAATGTAATTTCTATTGGATATGCTTCATATGATAATTTTTTATCTTCTACTTTTTCAACTTTTGTTATATTTATTAAAGGAAATTTAAAATAATTTTCTGGAAAATTTTTTTCGTTTAATTCATTTTCAAATTTAAATACTGCTCTGAAATTTGTTATTATAAATATTCCTATTAAATCTTTACTTGGTTCTTTATATGATGCTTCAGTTTTGTCTATTATTTTTTCCATTGGGAATAAATTTAAATTTTTTTTTATTAAGTTTGGGTCTTCGTAAAAGTTTCCTACTATTACTTTTGAAAAGAGTCTTGATTCTAATAAGGATGGATCATACATTTTTTTCTTTTTTTTTGAATAAAAATATTTTTTTTTTTTGTTCAAAAATTATTTTTTTTTAATTTTTTTTTTATAATTTATTATTTATTTTATATATTTTTTTAATTTAAAAAATGTCATTAAAGGAAAAAGTTGAAAGGTTTATTATTGGTAATTTTAATTATTTTGAAAATGAAATTTTTGAAATTCATCTGTCTTTTATAAATAAAATTCCTATTATTTATGATGATTCTTGTTCTATTTATGCTATATTAAATAAAAAAATAGATTTGTCAAATAAAAAAGAAAGTGATTTAAAAGTAAATGTAATAAGTTCACATTTTGATATTTTTATATATAAAAACAACTCAATTTCAAATATTAAATTTATTATAATTTGTATTATTGATGATTTAAAAATAAATGAAGAAAAAGAAAAAATAAATGATATTAAAAAAAATATTTATATTAATGATTCAATAACAATAAATTTTCAAAAATTTATCTTTTCATATATTAAAGAAAAAATAGAGGATAAACAATATAAAAATCAATTTCCACATTGGTTACTAACTCCAGATATGATACAAAATAAAGAAATACCAAATTGTAATTTTACAATTGAAAATATATTACTAGGAAATGATAGTATAAATCGAAAAATAAAATTAGTAAATTCATCAACTGAAAATATATATTTATATAATTTAAATGATTACTTTGATAATATTAATTCAATTTTTTCTCCTATTGAAATAGATCCTTTAAAAATTAATAATGAAATATTTAATGATGATAATAAATATAAAGAAATATTTATTAATACTTTTGAAATTGAAATAGTGAAAAATAATAAAAAAAACTTATATGATTTAAGAGAAAAATTAATTGAAGAAATGCCTGAAAGTATTAAAGAATTAATTGAAAGATATGAAGGGATTAAATTTACTAAAAAAATGTTTGATGATTATAAAACAAAAAAAATAAATAATAATAATGAAGAAAAAATTGAAGATGCTAAAGTTAACAATAACAAAAGTCAAAATTCTAATCATAAAAATGAAATAAATAATAATATTGATAAAGATAAAACTAGTACAAAAAAGAAAAAGATATTTTTCTCTACATTTGTAACTAAATAATTAAAATATTTAATAAAAAATAATTATTTATATATTCACTTTATATTTTTTTTAATTAAAATATATAAAATATTTTAATATATTAAAAAAGAAATACAAAAAAATTAGATTTTTAACTTTGTATTATTATTATTATTAATATCTACTGAAGAATATCTTTTATTTTTATTTTTTTTCTTACTAAATTTATATTCAAATATTTTAGGAATAAATTTATCAGAGTTTAATATATCATAATATTTACTATAAAATCTAATATGATTAGATTTTCTTAAAAATAATTTTTCATTTTGATTTTCTTCAATATATTTATCAAAAGTTAACATATCAAAACTTTTTAAAGTATTATTATAAATATTATTTTCATTTTTACAAAAATTTTTATGTTCTTTAATTAATTTATCTATAACATTATTATACAATTTTTTTCTAGGAGTTAAATATTTATTAATAGGAAAATTACCAAATTTAACTTTATAATTTGTTTTTTTAATATTATTATTATTATTATTATAATCAGTTAAAATATTATTACTATTTAAAATTGAATTTTGAAAAATAGATTTTCTATTTTTTTTTTTTTCACTTTGATAATCAGAAGACACTAAAGTATGTGTTTCAGAAAGAGTTCTTTTTTCAGAATTTTTTTTATCTTTTTCATCATTATAAATATTAAAATTATTATTTTTATTTTTATCATTTTTAAATTTATGAAATTTATTTTTAAAAAAAAGAGATTCTTTATTTTTAATATTAGGAAAACTAGTAATAGTATTTCTAAATAATTTATTAGGAACAATTTCAATAGTATTATTTCTACTATTAAAATTTTTCCAATTATCATAACTTTTATCTTTAACAAAAGAATAATAATGTAAAAGAGTATTTTTCTTTAATTCTAATAAACGATCAACCATAACTTTTTTTCTATCTTCAACCCATTGAATATAATTATTAAAAATTTTTCTTTCTTTTAACATTTTATTAAAAAATTCAATATTAATTGAAAATAACTCAACAGATGCAGAAGAACATTTTATATTAGCAAAAAAATTCATATCTAAAGTTATATAATCATCTAATCCTATTACATCACCACTTCTAATAAAAAAAAGAGAAAAATTTTTAACTTCTTTATTAAATTCAATCATTTTATAATTTTGTTGAATTAAATCAATTAAGAATTTATTATAAGAATCACCTCCTAAATTTTCAATTATACCATCTAAATAATCATTATTACAATTTATTTCTGCTTTTAATTCACCTGATTTAATAAAATAAATTTCTTTTCTTTCTTCTCCTTTTTTAACTAAAAAAGAACCTTTACTCAAATTCATTTTTTTAAAATAATTAAAATAATTAAACTCAAAATTATCAGAATTATAATTATCAAATAATTTAGTAGAAATAATACATTCAATATTATTTCTTCTAATTTTATCTAAAGCATCTTTAATACAATTTTTATAAATATCCTTTCTTAAAGTACCTAAATAACTTTCTTTTAATGTTATAATTGTTGCAGTTCTTCTTTTTGTATCATCTTTTAATGCAATATCACCAAAACTTTTTCCACTTTCTAAATCACAAACATTATGATATTTCCATAAAGTAAATTCTATACTATCACTACTTTTATTTACATTTCTTGGAATTAATCTTTCTATATAATTTTCCCAATCTATTATTTCTTTTTTAAAATTTGTTAAATTAGATGTTAATGTTGTTTTTTTTTCAAAATCTGAAATAATATTTTTATATTTTTCATTTATTATTTTTTTATTTGATAAAATTGAACGATTTAATAAATCATATTCATTATTTTTTTCTAAATTTTTTAAATAATAAATAAATTCTTCTTGTTTTAAAAACATTTTATATTCAATTGGTACTAAAACAATAACAAGTCCTTTAAAAATTAAATAAAAATTATCTCCAATTTGACCATTTAAACAAACAATTGAATCTTTTGGATGATATTCACATTGAATAAATAAACATAATTTAATTAAAAGTTCTTGAGGATCTGAAAAGTTTTTTTTTAAATTTAAAGTTGATATTAATCCTGGAAAATTACTTAAATAATGTCTAATTATTAAATTATCATTTTGAGTTCTTATTGGCTTTTTAAATATATATATTAACATATCAAATATTTCTCTTGTTTCTATAAAAGGTATGTTTATTAAATTAATCCCTAATTCTATTTTTCTATTTAATCGTTCTGCTGTTGCTGTTATTAATTCATCTTTTGATTTTCTTTTTACTTTTATATTTATTAATGTTTTTTTTTTCACAAAGGTTTTCATTTTTTTGAATATGTGAATATTTTCATTTTATTTTAAATAAATATTATAATTATTAAAAATATTATTTTATAATATTTTATCAAATAAATCAAATAATCTAATTTTTTTCTTTTAAATAGTAATAATAATTTATAGAAAAAAAATGAAATATAAATATACATTAGATAAAAAAGTTGGAGGAGGAAATTTTGGAGAAGTATTTTTTGGAAAATTAGATGTGGCAATAAAAAGAATACCAAAAAAATTAATAATAGAGCAAGAAATTTCCCAAGATATAGAAAGAGAAAAAGACTTATTAAAAAAATGTCAATCAGAAAACGTAGTAAAATTAATAGAATGTATAGAAACAGAAGACTACTTAGATTTTATTTTTGAACAATGTGACACAGATTTAAAAACATTATTAAATAAAAAATCAAAAGGATTTCAAATATTAGAAATAAGAAATATAATAAATCAATTAAACAATGCATTTAAAATATTAGATTCAAATAAAATAATACACAGAGATATAAAATTAGAAAATATTTTAGTTTCATATTTAAATGAAGATAAAAGTGAATTTATAGTAAAATTAGCAGATTTTGGTTTTAGTAGAGAAACATTTGTTGATATATATGATTCATTTTGTGGAACTCCTGATACAATGGCACCAGAAATTGTAAATGAAGAACCTTATAATTATAAAGTTGATTTATGGTCTATTGGAGTTATTATCTATGAATTATATTATAAGAAATTACCTAAATTTGATGATAATTATAATATTATTAGTGATTTACCTAAAGATGAATATTTAAAAGATTTAATTTTGAAATTGTTAAAAAAAAATCCTGAACAAAGACTTACTTGGAAAGATTATTTTAATCATCCTTTTTTTTTAGATATTAAAAATATTAATATTGTTGTTCTTGGACAAAAACAAATTGGGAAAAGTACTTTAATTGAAAGTGTTTTAAAAGATAATTTTAAAATTCAAGAAAAGGAAAATTATAAAATTTATCAATCTAAAAAAAGTAGATTTAAATTTATTGAAATGAATGGTTTTGATGATGAAAATTATAGTTTTGAAAATTGTTTTAATGATTTAAATAAATTAGTTGATTCTAAATTAGAAACTAAAGATCCTGATAATTTTATTCATATAATTTGGTATTGTTTGAATGAAGATAGATTCACAAATCAAGAACAAAAATATTTTAATCAATTAAAAGATTATTATTTAAATGATAAAATTCCAATTTGTGTTATTCATACATATACTTTAAATAAAAAAATTGTTTTTAAATTTTTTAATAGAATTATAGGAAAAAATGATGGAAATATTATTACTTGTAAATTATTGGCTAAAGATATTGAATTTAAAAATGAAGATGATGAAGTTGAAGATTCAATTGATTCATTTGGAGTTGATTATTTAATTACAATAACTTTAGAGAAATTAAAAAAATTATGTCAAGATGATACTATAAATCAAAATTATTTATTATTTCAAGAAGACAAAAAGAAAAAACAAGGTTCTTTAATTTCTATTATTGATCAAATTCAACATTTAATTCAAAAATAATTAATTATATTTAGGGAGATAAAAAATTAATTAATTTATTATATATTAAATAATATATATTATTAACTTAAATAATAAAAAATCTCTTTAATTTTATGAAGAAATTTTATATTTTCATTCCATTAATATTAAATAATTTATAATAAAAAAAATGAATTAATAAAAATATGAAGGGTTAAAATTACTTCTATTATTCCTTCATTATCATTATTTATAATAGTATGACATTTTTTATATATTATTTAAGATTTTTATAAAAGTTATTAAACTAAAAATTTGTTTTATAATTCGTCTAAAATATTTAAAATTTTAAGTATTATATTATTTATTGTATAAAAAAATTAAAATTAAAATTTTTTTTTATTATATAATATATTTTAAAATAGCATTAAAAAATATTTTAATTATAATTACAAAAATATATTTATAAATGTTTTTTCTTAAATCTTAATGAACGAAAATCCTTCATTCTTAATTCTGCTCTAATTCTATCATTAATAAAGAAATTATTTTTATTACTGCCTCTATTTGAAGAATTAGATTTTAATTTTTTATTAAAATTATCATTAGAAAAATGATCAATTGTTTTAGAATATAAAGTTTTATTTCTATTAGAATTATCAGGAGATAAATTATTTGATTGAATTGTTAATAAATTATCACTATTTTTCTTTATATTTTTTTTATAAAAAACTTTAGTTATTCCTGCTAATCTTATTACTTCAGCTTCTAAAAATTTTTCTTTTCCAATATTTTTTTTATAATTTTCTGTATTAAATAATATTGATCCTTTACTTGTTTGATTTAAAAAACTATTATTTTGATTTCTTGAATTTTTATTTTTGTCTGAAATTAATTTTGTAATACTATTATAATTATTAAATATTGATTTTTGTTCACCAAAATTTTGTCTTTCTCTAAATGATTTTAAATTATTTCTTGATGATGATTTATTTAAAGTATCAAAAATTCTTAAATTTATTGGTAAACTAATTTTTTTATTTAAAACAATATTTCTATCACTATTTTTATTAAAATTATTATTTTCAGAAATAATATTTATATCTGATTGAATTTTATTTTCAATTTTATTATTAAAATTAGAATAAGTTAAATTAGGTAAATTTGTTCTATTTAAATTTATAGATTTTATCTTTAGGTAATTTCTTTGAGAATTATTTAGTCTTATTTTTACATATGGCTTTGATAATCTTTTATTATTTTTTAAATTATATATTTTTTTATAACTAACTTGTTTAACTAAATTTTTACTTTTTTCTTTTTCATCAATTTTATCATATGAAAATTTTCCTTTTCCTTTTAAAAAGTCATTAAAATTCATTTCAAATTCATTATTTATTTTATTTAATTTCATTTCTACTTCTTTTTTTATAACTTTAAGAATATTATCTTTTCTTGAATTAATCATTTCCATAAAAAAATTTTTATTATTTTCATTATCAAGTGTACTAATTAGCTTATGAAAATCTATAATATTAATTTTTTTAACTTCAGCTTTTTTAGAAACACATTTTGCAAAATAAAATCTATTTTTCAATTCTAATGAATCTTCAAAACCTAAAATATCAGGATTTTTAATAGTTTTAATTCTAACTTTAAAAATATTATTATTATCAAAATTTTTAATTTGTTCATTTTCAAATTCAACAAAATTTAATTTTTTTTGATTTGAAATAGTAAGATTTTCATTATTATTAGGATTAAAAATCATAGGAGATTCAATTTTTTTATTTTTAGCTTTTAAAAACAAATTGTTAATTTGTTCATCATCAACTGGTAATTTTCCAATTAAATAATTAATTAAATTACTTTTAGAATATTCAATATAATTATAATATTGTTCAATCCAACCTAAACTTAAATAACAATATAGATTAAATTTTCCATTTTCAATAATATAAATAAAATCACTTTCTTCATTTTGTTTATATAAATAATCAGTATTATATAAAATTTCCTTTTTAAAAAGATTTAACAACTTAATTAAATGATTAAAATTCCAATATAAAAAAAAAGGATATTTAACTTTAAAAGACTTTAAATCTATTTCTATTCTTTTTAATTCTAATTCTTTAATAATATTATTATAATCTTTTTTATTAATAGAAACTAATATACAATCATTAACTGCAATAATAGTTGCATTACGTTTAGTTTTTTTAATTAAAGCCATTTCTCCAAATGTGAATCCTTTTTCAAATTCTCCTATTTTTTCATATTCTTCAATATAAACTTTGAAATAACCATAATGAACAATATTAGAAAATGGAATTGACATATAGAAATTTAAATCTATATTTAAATATTTATTTTTTTCTATTATTCTATCAAATTTTAATCCTGTTTTATCATCATTTTTAATAGAATTTAAATATATAATATATTCTTTAAGAGTTAATTTTTTTTGAGTATAAATTGGTCTAAATAAATTTACTTTTCCATTTAATAAAATATAAAATTTATCTCCTTCTTCTCCATATGAAATTATTGTTTCATCTTTATGAAATAATTCATATTTAAGTACTGAACAAATTTTTTCTAATTTTTCTTTTTCCGAGTTTTCTTTTATTTTTTTAAAATAATCATATTTTTCACTTAAGTATTCTCCAATTATTCTTATTTCATGTTTTGTTCTTGTTTTTTCTGGTTTTTCTAATAGAGATATTATAAAATCTTCATGAATTTGTTTTTTTTGCAAAAATGATTTTCTTGTTAATCCTTTTTCTTTTTTTATTTCTATATTTTCATCTTTTATTATTTCATTAATTTCTTTTTTCATAATATTTTTATATTAAAAAAATCATAAATTTCCATTTTTCTATTTTTTGATTTATTAATTAAAAAATTTATTTAATATGGTTGAAAAAATTGAAGGAGAAATAAGAGGATATAAACAAGAGAAAGATGTAATTTCTGAATATATGAAATCAATGGTAAATTCAATAAGAGAAGGTAAAAAATAAAAAAAAATATTTTTTAATTTATAGAAATTATAGTAAAATTTCCAGAAGAATTAAAACAATATTATATATATACTCGTTATAATGAAAAATTATATGAATTAAAGATTTTTATAAAATTAATACCAAAATCAAAAATAAATCCTAGAGAACATGAAATATATTTTTTAATAACATTAAATGAAGAATATCCACAAAAACCTCCAATTTTACAATGTTTATCAAATGTAATAATTTTATAATTATATATAAAAAAATTAGTTTTCTTTTCCAAGTTTAAATAATGGAATTAATTTTCAAAGTACATTAATTCCAATATGGAAATCTAATAATTCATTATGTGAATTAATTGAAAAACTTCCTAATTTAATTAATAATATTGAAGAAGAAGCAAATAATAATTTATTTTCAAATTATGGAACTTATTCTAAAACATTTAAATATAATATTAATGATTTTTTAGTAAATAAAGAAAATAAATTATTTAGAATTCAAAAATTAATTTCTCAAAAAAAAAAAAATATTATTTTAGAAGAAAAATATTTAATTGTTACTGATATTCATATTTTAATTTTTAATATTGAAAATGAAAAATATAAAAATGAATGTAGAATTGAATCATATGATGAAATAATTAATATAAAAAGTATAAATGAATATCAAATTGAAAGAAAACAAAATGAATTTTTAGAAGCTTTAAATTTGGAATGGGTAAATGAAACACAAGATAGTTTTCTTGATTCCTTTATTATTCAATTAAATGATAAAGCGGATTTAATTGAATTGATTATGACAAAAAAAGCACTATTATTAAGTAAATTTAATTATTTTTTAAATAAACAAAAAAATGATATTAAAATGTTAACTGATATTATTAATATTAAAGAAAAAATATTAGAAAATGTTCCTGATGATTTTACTTTAAGAACTATTACTGAATTATATCAAGAAATAATTGAAATTTATTCTAAAAATAATAATAATGGATTTGATGCTTATATTACCAAATTACATAATACTATTGAAAAATATGATAAAATGAAATCAGAGAAAAATAATGTTAAGAATAAGAAATAGCAAAATAAAAAATATATTTTTAATTGAATATGTTTAATATATTTAAATTATTAAAAGGGAAAATAAATATAATTTATTATATTACTTATTAAAAATTTGAACTTATAGAAATAATAATTTAAATTATATTATAATAAAATAAAAAAAAATTTTTAAATTAAATATATTTTTTAATAATTAAAAATTAATTAATTTAAATTATATATTTTATTATCAAGATATTAAATTTTATTTTAAGTAATGGGAAAGAAAATAGCGAATTCATCAAATGTAAGAAAAGAAGGTAAAAAAGAAATTCAAGAAACAACAAAAAAAATGAAAATTAATCTTCATAAACAATTACATGGAGTTCAATTTAAAAAAAAAGCACCAAGAGCAATAAAAATAATTAAAAAATTAGTTCAAAGAAATATGAGAACAAAAGATGTAAGAATTGATCCAGAATTAAATAAAGAATTATGGAAAAAAGGAGTTAGAAATCTTCAAACTAGAATTGAATTAATTTTAGAAAGAAAAAAAAATGAAGATGAAGAAGAAGAAGGAGAAAAAATGTATACTTTAGTTAAATTATCTCCTCAATTTGAAGTTTAAAATAATATAATTTATTATTTGATTTTTTTTACTTAGTTTTTTATAAATTTAAAAAAAAATGGAATTTACATAATAAAATAAATATAAAAAGGTTTTTTTAATTTGTTTTTTTTTTTTATATTTTTTATATGAATTTTTAATTTAAAAAAATAATTAAATATTCAATTTAATTAAAATAAATCTTTAATATGATTTTGAATTTCTTTTTGAATTTCATCAATACTTTTCATATTATTATTATCATCACAACAATTAATAATATCCCAATTAAATTTATTAGCAATATACATTCCAGTCTCATAAGCATTAATCAAATGATTTTTATCACTTTCTTGAATATCAATTTTTGTCCCTGATTTAAACTCATTTCTTTTTTTTGTTAATTGAATAGAAATTTCAGGATTAACATTTAAAAAAATAATTTTATCAGGTTTTGGAATTTTTAATATATTAAATTCAAAATCATTTAACCAATTTAAAAATTTGTCTAATTCATTTTTATTATTAATTTTTCCTCCTTGATGAA
Organism: Isotricha prostoma; assembly: GCA_023807205.1. Classification (NCBI taxonomy): domain Eukaryota; phylum Ciliophora; class Litostomatea; order Vestibuliferida; family Isotrichidae; genus Isotricha; species Isotricha prostoma. The sequence continues at coordinate 505 of JAJMZS010000313.1, read as the reverse complement.
TCATATTACTTGAAACATATCTATCAAAAATAACAAAACTATTATTTTCTATTTCATTATTTAATTTTTTCATTGTACAAAAACGATCTGTTGCAAATAAAACACTACTTTGATATGCATCTATTTCATTTGCTTTATTTGATAATTCTCCATCTAAATACATTTTTACTGGAGCACTACTTTGTGATTTATAATTTGGAAAACTTTGTTTTAATACTTTTTTATTTTGTGATTCTAAATATTTAAATAAGAGATTTGTTTGAGTTTCTTTACCTGAACCATCTATTCCTTCTATTACTATATATTTTACATTTTTCATTTTTTTAAATTTTTTTAATTTAAAAATTTTAATTTTTTTTTTTTATTTTTTTTATTTTATTTTTTTTTTATTTATTTATTTTTATGATATTCTAAAAAACATTTATTAAAACATAGTGAACATATATTATTATTGGGGATTGGGGATTGGGGATTGGGGATTGGGGATTGGGGATTGGGGATTGGG
>JAJMZS010000312.1:0-92402 GCA_023807205.1 Isotricha prostoma | reverse complement strand
ATAATTTTTATAATGATAGAAAAGATTTTAAAGTAAATAATTATAATCGATATAATAATAATAATAATAATAATAATTCAATTTTTAAAGAAAACTTAAATAATATAATAAATCAAATGAATTATATTGGACCAAATATAAGATATAATTATAATCCACAAAAAATAAATAGATTTCGTCCAAATTCAGGAAATGAAGAAAGAAATTTAATGGCAATAAGTAAAATTGATAGTATGAGTTATGAAGAATTACTTGAATTAGAAAAAAAAATGGGAAAAGTAAGTCAAGGATTATCTAAAGAACAAATAGATCAATTATTATTTGAAACTTATAATGAAAATAATAATAAAGAAGATAATATTTGTACTATATGTAAAAATAATTTTGAAAATGGAGAAAAAATAAGAAGATTAGGATGTAATCATATTTTTCATATGGAATGTATAGATCATTGGTTATTAGAGAAAAAAAATTGTCCTATTTGTTTAAATGAAATTAAATTTGATGAATAAAAAAAAAATATTTGAAAATTTAAAAAATAATAATAATATTATAATAAATTTCAACTTTATTTTTATTCAGTAATTTTTTTTTTATTTACCAATATAATTTAATAATTCATTACATACAATATAAAAATTTTGAAAATTAAATTCCATATTTCTTACTTTTAAAATGTTTAAAACTGGATATACTAATTTATTTTTTAATTCATTTTCAATATCACAATTTTCCATTTTTAAACATTCTTCATTATTTTCACATTTTTCTAACTTTTCATATATATCTTTTAAATTTTTTAATTTATAATTATTTAAATATTTTTGACAATTTCTCATTGATATATTATGAATTTGTTCTCTATTATAATTATCATTTTCTCTTTTTTTATTTAATTCTTCTTCATCTTTTTGTAATTTTAATCCAAAAAAATTTGGATTTGAATTTTTAAAATTATGATTATTTTTATTTCCTTTAGGAAAATAGAGATTATTATATGAAGAATAAGTTTGAAAATTTGAAATTGAGTTTGATTTAATTAATCTAGTTTGTTTCTTTTCATATAATCTTGAAGAAACATCTTTATTTCTTTTTGGATTATTATTACACATTAAAATACTTACTTCATTTATTTTTGGAATAAATGTATATTCTTTTTCCAAATTTTTTGCTTCTTGTTTTTTTCTTATATTTTCATTTTGAAATATACTTGATTGAGAAAAATTTTTATTTATTTTATTTAATTTGTTATTTAATTTCGTTTTATTAATATTTAAATCTTTTTCATCTTCTAATTTGGATGAATTATTTGGTTTATAATTTTTTGATTTTTTAAATTGTTTACATTCATTCATTTCATTTGATAATTTTAATATTCTTTGAAGTTGAATAATTTCTTTATTTCTTTTATCTTTTTTATAATTGTTAATTTTGTATTTTTTTTTATTAATATTTTCTGAATTTAATGATATTTTTGGTGTAAATGAATAATTTTGAAATTCTTTTTCTATTTTATTTCTATAAATTTCTTCATTTTTTAAAGCTTGTTCTTTACGTTCTTTTAAATCTAAATCATATAATCTTTTTATAACATCTTTCTCATTATTATAATTTTGCTTTTTTAATTCTTGTTCTTGATTTTGTTTATTTATATTAGTCATTATTTTATCTTGTAAATTTTCATTTAATTTTGAATTTAAAACCATCATTTTTTTTTCGTTAACATTTATTAAAAAAACATAATTAATATATATTTTATTTCCCTTATAAAATTTCAAAAAAATTTAACAACTAAGTATAATTAATGTCAGATTTTTTTACAAAAAAACAAAAAAAATATTGGTGTGATTTATGTCATATATTTATAGAATATAATAAATTAAAAATAGATGCTCATAATAAAAGTAATATTCATCTTCATAATCTTAATAGTAATAAAAAATATAATGATTATAAAAAAAAATATAATAACTACTTAAATGACTTAAATGAAAAAAATAATAAAAATTTTATAGGAAATAAAACACAACGTCTTCAACAAATAGAAAGTTATAATGCATTTAATGAAGTAAAAAATGAAATAATTACAAGTCAAATAAATTCAAATAAAAAAGATAATTTACCAAAAATAAATTTAATTCCAAAAGAAAGAAAATGGGGAGTTTATTATGATACATATTATAAATTACCTTTTTATTATAATTATCAAAGTAAAGAAAGTGTTTGGGAAAGACCAAAAAGTTTTGATGGTAGTGAAAAAGAAATTAAATTAATTATTGAAGAAGGTGAAAAAATTGTAAAAGAAAAATTAAAGGATGAAGGTAAAATTGGAGAATGGGAATTTGTACAAGGAAAACAAAGTGTTTTTGGTATTAAAAAAGATAAATTTTTAGAAGAAGAAAAATTAAAAGAGAAAAATAATAAAAAAAGTAATCAAGAAATAATTGAAGAAAATAAAAAGAAAGATATTATATTAAAGGAAAATAATATGAGAAGAGAAATACAAGATAATAAAAAAAAATCTTTTATTTAAATAAATTTAAAAAATAAATAAAAATTATAATATAAAATAAATTAAAATAATTTATTTATAAATGTTTTAAATTTTAACTTGGATACTCGAATTAAAAATAATAAACTAGCAACTAATTATAATTACACATAAAACAATTAACTAATAAAAAAATCATACAAATAAATCAAACTGATTAAATAATAAACAATTAATTAATATACTCATCTAATTTAATAATAATAAATGTGATATTATCTGTTTGATTAGGATTTAATTTTAATAATTCACGATAAGTCATATTAAATATTTTTTTACTTACTTCTTCAGTATTTTTTCCTTTTTTATATTCTTTCTCTATTTTTTCACATAATTTCTGAGGATTAATATAATTCCAAAATCCATCAGTTCCCATAATAATAAAATTAATATTATTATTTAATTCAATTTTTTCTACTTCAGGAATTGCAATAACTGCCTGTTCATAATATGGAATATCATTATTATTTTTAAATGAAAAATCACCAATTGCTCTTGTTAAATTTAATATTCCATTTATTCTATTATTTATTATTTTATTTCCACTTTTTAATATTCTATTTTTTTCTTCTATTAAATTAATATGATGTTCTTTATTTAATTTAATTGCTTTTTTATTATAATACATATAACTTATACAATCACCTGCATTTGCAATATATAAATAATTATCTTTTAATAATATAATATTTGCTGTTGTTCCCATTTCAAATCCTATATATTCATATATTTCTTTATTTGATTTTTTTAATTTATAATTTTTATCAAAAAATATATCATTAAATTCAGTATTATTTTCACTATCAATAGTAGAAAGACTTTGAAATGATTTAATTAAAGAATTATTATCTCCATTTGATTTAATATCACATTCATTAATCATATTATCAATTTCAGGATTTTTTAATAAATCATCAAATTTAATAAAAGTTTCAATTAAACTTTCTTCAATTTGTCCTTTTTTATATTTTTCATTATTTAAAAGAATTTTTTCAAAATTTTGACAAACGAAATTTGAAATTAAATTTCCTCCATGACCATCAAAAACTCCAAATAAAGAAGAATTAGTATCAAAGTTTAATAATGCGATTGAAGCATCTTCCATATATTCTCTATAACATTGGGCTTCTATTTTTGAATATGATATTTTTGAATTATTTTGGGATGATATATTTATATTTTTTATTTGATTTGATATTTTTGAGGATGAATTGTTAATTGATTCATTAGACCCCATTTTTTATTTGATGGAAAGATATTTTTTTTATGTTATTTATAATGTTATTATTTCTTTTTGGTTATTGAAAAAATTTTTTTTTGTTTGTTTTAGAATTTTACATTATTATAATTTTAATTGATATTTTTATAAATTTTATTTTATTAATTTAATAAATAAATAAATATAATAATTGTATAAAAAAAACTAATATTTTAAATTAATCAACTAATAAATAAGTAGATAATTTAAAAAAATGAAGAAATGGCTTCCTGTGATTTCAAAAGAAGGAATAATGTTTTTTTTTGATAAATCAACTGGAAGTTGTCAATGGACATACCCAAAAGAATATAATTCAAAAACAAAAAAATATGAAAATATATATTTTAAAGATTGGATAAAATTAATAGATAATAATAAAAAAAATTATTGGAAAAATTCTAAAAATGGAATAATACAATATACAAAACCATCATCAACAACTTTTATTTTAGAAGCAGCATTACTTGATAATTTTGCTTTTATTGAATTATATTTTGAATATAATGGAGATATAAACTTTAAAGATAATCAAGAAAGAAATTGTTTACATTATGCTTGTATGAATGATAATGATAAAATGGTTAAATTATTAATTAAATTAGGATGTGAAATTAATAAATGTGATTATATGGGAAATACACCTTTAATTTATTCTATTATGTATCATTCTTATAAAAGTTTGAAAATTTTAATTGAATTTGGTGCTGATTTAAATATAAAAAATAAAAATGGAAATTCAATTTTACATTATGCAGTTAAGAATAAAAATCAAAAAGTAATTTTGTATTTAATTAATAATGGTTGTGAAATTGGAGAAAAAAATAAAAAAGGAGAATATCCAATTGATTGGGCTATTAAAGATAATAATTGGAGTTTAGTTAATATGATGACTAAGTTATCTAATGCTATTTATACTGAAAAAAATTATAATATTAATCAAGAAAATAGTAGTAGTAGTGATAGTGATAATGAAATTAATACTAATAAGAAAGTTAATAATGAAAATAAAAAAGTTAATTTGGATTTTTTTGATAATTTTTCACCTATTATTTTTGAAAGTAATAGAAAAAATAAAGTTATTGAACAGAAAATTAATAATAAATTAATACATTTAAATATACATAAAGATAATTTTAAAAGTAAAAAGAAAGATAAAGGGAATATTATTAATCCTAAACTTTCTATTGATGATATTAATTTTTCAAGAAAAGATGATGAAGAAGATGAAAAAGAAGAAAAGAATATTCCATTAATTTTAACTAATAAAAATAATAATTTAGAAAAAGATGATGATAAAAGTATAGATAGTGATAATTTGAATAATTTAAAAGAAGAAAAAAATGTAAATATAAGTATTTTAAATGAAAATGAAAATAATTTAAATGAAGATAAAAATTTAAATTTAAGTATTTTAAATAAGAAGGATTTTAATCAAGAAAAAAATATCAATTTAAGTAATTTAAATTTAGAAAAAACATTAGAATTTCCAAATTTAAATATTATAAAAAAACAAATAAAATTTGATAATATTATTTCAACATCAAAGAAAATGAAAAATAAAAAACTATTTAATACTGATAGAAAAAATAATATAGATAATTCAATGATATCAAATGCAACAACATTAAATACAACAAATATATCAAAAATATCCCAAGTATCATCATATATAACAACAAATGTATATCCGATAATAAAAAGTACATCAGAAAAAATAAAAGATTACTTTTCAATTTTATATAATAAGTGTAATGTATGTAGTAAAAAACACACTCAAAAAATTTATAGAAACTTAAGTAAATTATATAATAATTTATATACTTATTATTTTAATCCACCTGATATTGAAAACCAAATTGAATATTTAAGATATTCAATTCAATTAGATTCTATTTTTAAAAATAATAATAACAATATAAATAATAATATTAATAATAATATAAATAGTAAAAATATTAAATTTTATTTGGGTAAAAATAATTATAAAAAAAAAAGAATTCATACAAATCCATATCAACAAAGAGAATTTAATAAATATAATAGAATTAAGAAAAAAAGAAAGAAATATTTTATATATTCAATTCCTAAATATATGTTTTTTAATTTCACAACTGGAAATTTTAATAAAAAAAAATTAAAATGTTTTACAAAAAACTATAATTCAAAATTTATAAAAATATTATTTTCATCACCTCTTATAAAAAATCAATTATATAAATTAAGAAATTTAAATAAAAATGATTTATTATTAACATCTTTAAACGAAAGTAAATTAGATGAATCAATTAAATATGATGCAATAATGACACATCATATTAGAAGTTTAACACAAACATTAAATTCAATAAATGAAAATAGTGAAATTAATACAAATACAAAGTACTTAATTCCAAAATTAAATTTATCTTTAAAAAAAAGAAATGATAAAGAAAATGATAAAGATAATGAAGAAGAAGAAGATGAGAAAGAAGAAAAAGAAATGATATCTACTAATAGATCAACAAATTCTGCATATGATCACATATTTAAATCTTTAAATAATATAAATAAAATTATTGATTGTGCTACTTCCCAAAGAAAAAAAAAAGAGAATAATATTGATAAAAAAGAAGAAAATTGGGATAATTTAGAAACTTCTTTAATGAATAATAATAATAATTCTACTATTACATTTAATAATGATGAATGTGATTTAGAAAATATTTTAAAAGAATATAATTTCCAATTAAATATGCTTAAACAAAGAGAAGATGAGAAAATGGAAAATTCAATTTCTATTTCTTCTAGTTTTTTTAGTATAATTGATAAAAAATAATGAATTATTATTATATATTAGCATGTTAATTTGATGTATATATATTTTTAATTGATTATTTATAAATAATATAATTTAAAATTATTTTTTAATTTTTTACAAACTTAAACTTTAAATATAAGATAAATTATATTCAATTTGTTAAAAAAAATTTCTATATATTGGTTTTTTTACATACAATATTAATAATTAATAATTTATTAAAAATATATTTTCTTATGATAAATAATATCAAGCTTTTTCATTCATATCAAAAAAATATTTGATATGTTTATATAAAATTAATTATTTATATTTAAAAGTATTGATACATTTAAAATCAATTTATGTTGATAATGAAGAAAATTCCTTTTATAAACATAATAAATTATTATTAATATCTCTTTCAAATATAGTAAAAATTATCAAATTCCATTTTCATATCAAATAAAATACAAATATTATTTACATATTAAAATTTTAAACACAAAAATAAATTTATTCAGAATCCTTATTATAATTAATTAAATCAGAACAAGAAGAAATAAAACTATCACTTTTACTTTTAATATGATGTTTTTTACTATATTTATAATTATTAGAAGGAGTTTTAGACTCTTTAGAATTTTGATTACTATCACTTCCACTATTTTGATTTGAATTTGAGTTTTTACCTGAACCTGAATTAGAATCTGAATTTGAACCTGAATTTTTTAATGAATTAGAATCACTTCCTTCTCTTGAATTACTTGAATGATGAGAATTTGATTTTGAATTTGATTTATTTGAATTATTTGAATCTGAATTTGAATTTTTTGATATTGTTTTATTATTTGATGATGATGAATTGTTATTTTTTGTTTTTTGTGAACTTGATGAACTTTTATTTATATTTGTTTTATTTGAGTTTGAGTTTGAATTTGAATTTGAATTTGAATTTGAATTTGAATCTGAATCTTTATCACTTTTACTTGATTCTTCATTTTTAAATAAATTTATTTTTGTTATATTTTGATATGAACTTAAATTTGAAATTTCTTCTCCATTTACATCAAATAATTTATAATGAAAATAATTATAACTTTGAGGATCTTTTAAATTATTAAAATAATTTTGAAACATTTCTTTAGTTGTATTTGAAATATTTTTTGTTAAATCCCAATTATCTATATCATTATTTGGTTTTTGTTTTCCATTATTAGGTAACATTGAATAAGATAATGATTTTTTATTATCAATTTTAATTTCATTTTTTTTATTATGTAAATTATTAGAGTTTATAAAAGGCATTTTATAATTTTCTTCAATATATTTTTCATTATTTGACTTTTTTTGATTTTGATTAAAATTCAATTTTATTCTTTGAAAAATTGAATTATTTTCATTTTTATTATTACAATTACTATTTATATTAGTATTTGAAGAAGAAGAATTAGTATCAATTTCCATTAAATTTTGTTCATCATTCATAGTATTAAATTTACCTTTTAAATCATTTTTAAAATTTTGCAATTTTTTATCAGAATTAATTTCATTATCTTTATTTTTTTTATTCACAAAATTTTTATCCTTCTCAATACCATCAGAATTATTATCACTTTGATTATTTTCATTATCTTGATAAACAAATAAATTACTTTGTAATCTTTGATTAACATTTATATAAGCAGGTTCTTCAAAAGAATTATTATTAATAAATCCTCTTAAATTATGATGATGATTTTTAGTTGTAATATTATCTTTTTGAACTTCATAAGTAGGATATGAAATTTTTTCAATAAAATGTTTCTTTCTTCCATTAGAAGGCTTTGCTTTTTTACATTCAACCCATTTTCCATGAATATAATGATTATTAGAATCATTAAGACAATAATTTACTGAAAATGGTGATTGAAAATTTATAAAACCAAAACCTAATGAAAAATTATTTTTTTATTAAAAAAATAAAGAAAAATAATAAAAAATTTTTTAAAATTTACCTCTTGGTTTTTCTGTTATAATATCTGTATTTATTATACAATATTCAATATCACCATATCTTTTAAAAAAATTAATTAAATCTTCTTTTGTTGTTTCTGGTGGTAATCCTCCTATGAAAATTTTCCTATTGTGATTATCATGATATTTCTTTTTTGAAATATTATAATTTCCATTTGAGAAATTTTTAAATAAAAAAGGAAAATTTTTTGGAAAAAATTCTTGACAATAAATTTCATGTCCTTTAATTAAATGAGGTTGTGTTAAAATAATATTTTGTATTTTTGAAGGATCTGAAATTATCATAAAACCAAAACCAAATGAATTTTCTAAAATAATATTTTAAAATTTTTTATATACTATTTGATTGATCATATGTAATTTCACATGATAAAATATTTGAAAAATATTTGAAATAATCAATTAAATCATCTAAATATTATTTTTATTCTTACTTTTAGTTATTTCCTTTGGTATTCCACTTAAAAAAAATCTTCTTTATTAATTTAAAGAAAGATTATATTAAATAAATAATGTTTAACTTACCCTTTGTTGTTGAACATTTAATGGTTTATTTTTTTATTATTGTGATAAAAAATATTTATTGTGGATAGATTTAACTACATTTATTTAAAGATATAAAATTATGACTTATTAAATTTTATATGATAGAAAATTTTTTATTTTATGTATTTAGAATTAAAATGATTTATTTTTTAAAGTTTTATTTTATTTTTTATTTTTTGGTCCCTGTTTTAATTTGTAGTTATGATTTTTTTTAAAGATTTTTTTTTAAGATTTTTTTCTTTCCATTTTTCTTCTTTAACAATTTTTTTAATTTAAGAAAAATTTTTTTTTACTTAATTAAGATATTTTAAACATATTATACTCATATTTTACATTTAAAGTTTTTATTTTTATTCAACTTTATGTTTGAAATTTAAGAGTTATTTTAATAATTTATTATTTAGCCACATTCATTTTATCGTAAAAATAAAAAATATAAAAATGAAATTAAAACTTAGTTTCAAATTAGAAAGATAATTAATAAAAAAAGTTATAATAAAATTAAATCATGATTCAAGAATTGATGATTAAAAAAATTTTCAATATTGTATTTTTTTCATATATTTTTCGTTTTTTTATTGATCAAAACATTTTAATCAAATATTTTTTATTACAAACAAAAAAAAAGAAAAAATATACAATGGTTTTTTTTCAAATAAAGGAAAAATAATTACAAATAAATTTTTGTATCTTAATTATAGTTTATTAAAAGATTGATTTTTAAGAATTATTATAAATTAAAGTAAATTTCATTCATTTAATGAATGCCAATTTTATAATCAACAAAAATTAAAGAAATAAATAATTTAAAATATCAATCTATACTAATTTTAATGATTTTATGGTAAAAATTTCCGTTAGATAAATTTACATTTCTTTTTTGATTTCGAGAATTAAAATTTTAATAAAATCCTAAATAAATTATTTAAAAATTTATTATATAACATTAGTTATACTATACATAAGATCTAAAAAATTTAAATAAATACATAAAAAAAATAAAAAATTATTTTATATTTTTCCAAAATAAAAAAAAATAAAAACAAGTAATAATGACAGAAAAAGAAAATCAAACTCCAATTGAAGAGACAAAACAAGAAGAATTAAAAGAAGAGAAAAAATTAGAATCTGAAGAAAAAAAAGAAGAAAAATTAGTAACAAACGAAAGAAAAGAATTAAGAATAACAAGATCAGAAACAGCAAAAAGAGCAATGTACTTAATAAAAGTATTTTTATTAAATAATGATTATGTTGATATAAACACAGGTCCAATAGAATCACCAGTTGCTGTAAGGGCTTCTGAGAGTTTAGTAAGATTAGGTTATTGTGTTTTTGAAAAAGTAAAAACTGATACTACACTTTTAAATAATAGAAGAAGAACTAAATTAATTATCAGATTAAGAAAAACTGAAAATTTTCAAGCTTTATATGATGAAAATGAAGAAATAAGAAAAAAAACTCAAGAAATTGATAATACATTTTAATAAAATGATTTTTTAATTTTTTGAAATATTTAAAAGATAATATAAAAAAATATATTTTTTATCAAAATAATAAGTTCTTATTTAAATATTATTATACTAGATTTAACTTATTGTAAAAACAATAATAAAAAAAACCAAATTTTTTTTTTCTTTATTCATTACTTTATTTCTCATCTTTCTTAGCTTCAAAAATAGGATATTTTTTCATAACATCTTCCCATTTTTCAATTCTATTACATAAATTTCTTAAAACAACTCCAATATCATCAATAGGAACTCTTATTTGTTTCATAGTAACAATTTCTCTAAAAGTAACAGTATTATCTTTAGGAGTAACATCATCAATAGTAATTCCGAAAGGAATACCAATTTCATCAGTTCTAGCATATCTTCTTCCTATACTATCACTTGTTTCATCAACTTTATATGAAATACCATTTTGTACTAAAATTTTTCTTATTGGTTCTACAAATTTTAAAAATTCTTGATTTGCTATTAAAGGTAAGATACTTACTTTATATGGTGCTACTGCAGGAGGAAAATTAAAGTAAGTTCTCTTTACATCATTTTTACGAACTCCGAAACAATGTTCCATTACACAATATACTATACGACCTATACCAAACGATGGTTCAATAACTCCTGGTGTGAATTTTTCTTCTATTACATTTTGTTCAAATCTCTCAAATTTTATTTCATTTTTCTCTTTTTCTAATGTAAATTTCTCACCATTGATTTCTATTTCTAATTTATTATTTGTTTCATATTCTTTAATATAATTTTCTTTTTCTTCTTCAGTTAATTTTTCTAATTTCTCAACAAGGATTTTAGCTTTAGCTTTATCAGTCATATTTTTAAATATTTGTCCTTTATTAATAATAACTTTAATACCTTTAACAACTTTAGGTTCTTTTAACATTCTAGCAGCTACTAATTCAGTATTAGTAGCTTTAGAATGTCTACTTAAATCATAACATGTTCTATCAGCATGACCAGCAACTTCAATCCAACCATAAGAAGTTTCAATTTCAGCATCCCAACAATCAGAAGCATAATGTGCCATTTCTTTAGGAGTATGTTGTCTAAAACGAATACCTTGTTCAGAAATACCAATCCCACATAAAAATTGGAAAGTTTTACAAATAAAATATGCTAATGTTTGATTAGCAATTATACCTTTTTCAACAGCATCACCAATAGTTAAATCAGTTAATACACTTTCATGAGCTAATTGTCTATTTGATGGCCATAAAGGTAATTTAATATCTTTTATTGTATCAAATTTTTTATGATTTTTATTTTCTGGATCTACATAATATTCAATTTCTGCCATTGTAAATTCTCTTACTCTAAGTAAACCACTTCTAGGTGCTATTTCATTTCTGAAACCTAATCCTATTGAAGCAGAACCAAATGGTATTTTCCCAGCATTAAAATCTAATAAATGTTTAAAATTAAGAAAATGACCTTGTGCTGTTTCTGGTCTGAGATAACCTTTTAATCCTCCACTTGGTCCAATTGAAGTTTCAAACATTAAATTAAATTTATAAGCTTTACCTAAATCATTTCCAGTATCAGGTGATTTAATTTTATATTTTTCAATACATTCATTTATTTCATTTTCTTCATATCTTTCACATTCTTCATATAAATAATCTAATTCTTTAATTCTCTCTTCAGTAATTTTTTTCTTTTTTTTTTCTTTATTAATCCATTCTTGTATTAATTTATCACATCTGAAACCTTGTCCAGTTTTAACATCTTTAACAGCAAAATCAGTAAATTTATCAACATGACCTGAAGTCTTTAAAACTACTTCAGGTGTTAAACAAGTAGCAGAAATTTCTAGAAGTGATTCTTCAAGAATAAAATGTTCTCTCCAATAATTTTCTATATGATTCTTTAATTGACATCCTGTAGGACCATAATCATATAAACCAGCAACTCCATTATATATTTCAAATGCTGGAACTACGAAGAAACGACGTTTCATTACATTTTCTAATCCAACTCTATCATATTTACGTGATGGATCCATTCCTGATGCTTTTTCTTTTTCTTTTTTTGATTTTTTCTCCTTTTTCTCTGGTTTTGAATCTTCTGGTGGAACATTTTCTTTTTTCTCTTCTGTACTCATTTTTATTTTTTTGGTTTTTAAATGAAAAAAAATGATATAAAATTAATTTTAAATATTTTTTTATTTAATTGTTATTTTAATTAAATATTAATTTTTTGATAAATCTTTTTTATAATTTAATTTTTATTTGATTATTTTAATTAAAAGTATAAAAAAATGTCTTTAGTCCTTTTACAAAATCAAATTAATAATTTATTCAATTTGTTATTTGATCATACACAAGATGAAACAAAATTAATAAACCAATTAACAAAATTTGCAGAAGATAATAAAATATATCATCATGATATTGTAAATATAATATTACAAAGATTTCAAAGTGAACATCAAATAGGAAATAAATTAAAAATATTAAATGTAATTCATTCAATTTCTAAAGGTAAAGATGGATATTTATATGTAAATGATTTTAAATCATATATTATTGAAACATTCTCAGAATGTTATTTAAATGGAGATAATGTTGATAAAGTTCATTTATTTAAAATTTATTATTCATGGAAATATATAATTCCAGATGAAGTATTAGAAAAATTAAGAATTAATTTAAATTTAGATCAAATGAAAGAAGAAGTAAATCAAAAATTTCCAGGATTAATTGAAAGATATGATAAATATAATATTGCAAAATTACAAACAATTTTAGATAATAATCAAATTTATAAAAATAATCTTAATAATAATCCAATTACAGTTAGAACAAATAAAAGATATGGTGAAGATGAAGAAAAAGCAAATCCAAATTTAAATAATAATATTCATTTAAATTTTTCAAAACATCAATCTAAAAAAAATGCAAATTTTCATTCAAATATAAATAATAATCCAAACTTAAATAATTCAAATAATCAAAATGATGAAATTGAAAAACAAAAAAAACAAAAAGAAAAACAAAAGAGAATTAAAGAAATACAAGAAGAAATAAAAAAAAGAGAATATTTTTTATCAAAAAAAACAACACCATCACCAAATTCAACACATTCAACAAATTCAAAATTATCATCAGAATCAAAAAAAAAAAAGAAAAATAATCCAATAACAACAAATATAAATACACAACCATTAATAAATACAATAAATGGATTTAAATATCCAATTATTACTCAAAATCCATATCCTCCTCAATTATTTCCTATTAATATTATTCAACCACAATCTTTATATCAAACTGAGAAATATTCACCAGAAAATATTTTATCTAAATTTATTTTAAATTCTCAATTTAAATTAAATTCAAATTTTTCTTTTTTTAGTTCTATTTCTAAATTCTTTTATGATACTTATGAATCAAGTCCACTTTTACCTTCTACTGATATTGGAAATGAATTATTTGAAAAATTTAATAATGAAAATGAATTTAAGAAAATTAGAGATTATTCAAAAAATATTTTATTTGTTCGTTTAAGAAATGAATGTTGTATTTGTGGTTATAGAAATCAATATTATGATAAATTTGTTCAACATTTAGATATTCATTATCATTATAATTATTTAAAAACTACAACTGGTGATAAATTATTAAAAAGAAGACCTGGATGCTCAAAAAATAATTGGATTACTAATAGTCATAATTTAGGATTTAAAAATAAGAATAATTATACTTTAAATGCTTTATTATATTATCATACTGATAATGAATGGTTGTTAAATAATCAAATTTATAATGAAAATGAAAAAGAAGATGATAATGAAGAATTAATTTATCCTGTTGGAAAAAATGAAGTTAAATGTTTTTATTGTGGAGATGAATTAAAAAAAAAATTCTTTTCTAAATATCATTATTGGTTTTATGTTAATGTTATTCAAATAAAAGATAAAAATCAAATTGATAAAAAATTAATATTAATTCACGAATATTGTTTAGATGATTATAAACAATTACAAAACGAACAACTGTAAAAAATAAAAATTATAAATAAATAAATAATAAATAAAATATTAATTGAATTTAAATTATAAAACTAAAAATATATATATACAATAAAACTTTAAAAAAAAAAATATATTTTTCTAAAAAAATTAAAAAAAAAAAAAACACACAAAAAAAAAAAAAAAATGCCAAATTACGGTGACAAAAACTATTGGATTCAACGTTACGAAGAGCAAAGTGGAACAACATTTGATTGGTTAGAAGACTACGACACAATAAAACCAATATTAGAAGAAATAGGAATAAGTAAATCATCTCGAATATTAAACGTAGGATGTGGTAATTCAGAATTTTCAGAGAAAATGTATGAAGATGGTTACACACACAATTATAATATTGACATAGCAGATAATGTAATAGCATTTATGAAAGAAAGAAATAAAAATAAACAAGGACTTCATTTTGAAGTAATGGATGTTAAAGATATGAAATTTAAAGATGAAACATTTGATTGTGTTATTGATAAAAGTACAATTGATGCTTTATTATGTGGTGAACATTCTTTTATGAATGTTGCTTTAATGACTAAAGAAATTTCTAGAGTTTTAAAAACAGGTGGAATTTATTTTATTATTTCTTATGGTTCTCCTGATAATAGAATGATACATTTAGAAAGAGATCATTTAGCTTTTGATATACAAATTTATACTATTAAAAAACAAGATGATGAAGAAAGTAGTGAAAAAATACATTATGGGTATATTTGTAAAAAGTTACCTAATGCTAATGAAAATTTAAATAATTTTGATTTGGTTTATAAAGAATTGGAACAGGAAGAATTGGAAGAAGAAAATCAAGAAGATGATGATGAGGAGGATAATCAGGAAGAAGGTGTTTAAGTTTTTTTTTTTTTTTGTTTTTTGATGAGATGAAGTTATTTTTTTTTTTTTGTTTAATAATTTTTTTTAAGAATTTTTTAATTTTATTCATAAATAAAATATTATAATTTAGTATTTTTTCCATTATTATTGTTTTCGTTTTAATATCTTCTTTAAATTTATTATTTATTTATGAATAATATATGAATAAATGATAATTAGTTTCTAAATTAATTTAATTTTTAATTTTTATTTTTTATATTTTTTTGGTAATTAAATAATATTAGTAATAAATGTTTATTTGATGATTCAAATATTTTATTAATTTAAATTCAATACCATTTAAAATTTATATTGATTTGTTAAAAAATATATAATATCATGTAATAGAATTGTATATTTTACTTTATTTATTGTATATAAATGTTGTATTGATTAATTTAAAATTTTAATTATGTAAAAATCAACTTGGTAAAATAAATATAAATACAATTTTGGAATTTAATCATATATATATTCTCTTTATGAAATTAATCAAAATAAATATTAAAATTTTATTTAAAATATTGAAATTTTTAGGCATTAAACAAGAAAAATAATTTCATTCAGATGTTATTTATCTTACAATTAAATATAAAAAAAATCAAACTACAATTTATCATATTTATGAATATCTTTTATTGGATAAAGATATATAAATAAAAAATAAAAAAAAGTAAGTTCTATTTTAATTTAGTTTTAAATTAGTTTAAAATAACATGAAAAAAATAATTACCAAATAAATAAAAATTTTGATTATAACATATAAAATAGAAACCTCAAGGTTTTAATAAAAATAAAATATTATATATATAAATCACCCAAAAATTATTTTATCCAAAAATAAAAAATAAAAATCCAAAAATCAAATAATTAAACTTAACATAAAAACAATTCCCAGTCAAAGCTCCATAATCAGAGCATTGAATATCAATATTAGAAAAAACTTTTTGTTCAATTAAACTATCCATATATTGTTGTTCTTTTCCCATATAATAAGGAACACAAGAATTACTTTCTCCACTTACAGAAATTCCATTTACTTTCCCATTTCCATTTGTTTTTACATAACAACAAACATCTCCTTCTTCATTTGTACCAAGAATTCTTTTATAACAATCTGAAAAAGATGATATTGTTTCTCCTGATTGAAGTTTGCATATTTGAGATGAAAATATTATCATTGAAATTATGAAGATTAATTTTAGTGTTAATTTCATTTTTTTTTTTTAAATTATTTTTTTTTTTTTTATTTTTTTTTTAAGTTTTTTTTTTATATTAAATCTTAGTTTTCTTAAAATTGATGAGTAAGAAAAATAATGATGATAGTGAGGAAGAATATGAAGAAATTGAAGAAAAAATTACTAAAACTACAAAAACTACTACTTCAAAGAAAAAAAAAGTTCAAGTTGAACCAAAACACAATGAAAATGATATTAAAAAAGAAATAATAAAAGATGAAAATATTAATAAACCAAAAAAGGAAATTATAAAAGAAGAAAAAAAAGAAATTATAAAAAATGAAGAACCAATGCATATAGAAAAAGAAGAAGAAGAAAAAAAAGAAAATATAGAAGAAGAAATTTCAACAAATAAATATACTATACAAAAAGAAGAAGTAATAAGAAAAATAGTACCAGATCCACAAGATATTACATCAAAAATAAGAGGAAGAAGAAGAGGAAGAGGAAGAAAAAGAGAAAATATGAATTTAGGAAGAAATTTTAATAGAAATAATTATAATAATGATAATTATAATAAAAATAATAATAATTATATTAGTTATATTAATTATAATAATAATAATTATAATAATTATAATAATAGACTTGATTCAAGAAGAGGAAATAATAGGCAATTTAGTCAAAGAAAAAGGAATACTTTTTATAATAATAAAAATTATGATAATAATACTTATTATGATAATAAAAGAAATAATAATAGACCTGGAACTGTTATTAATTTTATTAATGTAAATAAAAGACCTATTATTGTAAAACCACTTAATTCTGAACCAATTCTAATTTATAGGGGAAATAATAGGGTTAGAGTAAGATATTCTCACTAAAAAAAAATTTTTCTCTTTTTTATAATTTTAATATAAAATATTATAAAAAAGAATTTTTAAAATAAAATTAATAATCAATTTTATTTTTATATTAAATGATAATTTTGTTATTTAACAATTTTTTACTAGTTAAATTATATTTTATAAATGTCAAAAATAATTATTCAAGATAAATTAAATAAGAAACCAGAAATTAAAACGATAATGTTAAAAATACAAAATGAAATTAAAGATATTGTAATAACAAAATATTTATCTGTGATTATGTTACAAGATAAAGAAATATCTTTTTTGAAAAATCAATGTGAAGATTTCTTAAAATTAACAGCAAAAATATTAAAAAAAAATATAATAACTGAAACTAAAGATTTAAATTCATGTTCTAAAATAAATAAAGTTGAAAGAATTCATTCTTCAAAAAAATCAACTTTAAATTCATCAAATGATAATTTAAATAATAATTCAAAATTATTTTTTCAAAATAATCATAATGAAATATCAAAAACTAATAGAATTAGGTCAGAGAAAAAATTAAATTCAACTAAACAAAATATAAATATATTTGAAAAAGTTAAGAATAAAATATTTAATAATTTTTCTCCTTTACAAAGAAGTGAATCTTCATCAGAATTAACATTAGAAAAAAAAAACAATTTAAATTCTTCAAGTTTAAATAATAATATAATTTCTTGTTTTTCTGAAAGTACAAGGAAACAAACATATAATATTTTAAATGAAAATTCAAAAAATAATAATCAAAATAGTTTAACAAAATCATTTTCTAATTTTAATAGTAATTATAAAAGTTGTATTTTAAATAAATATAATGATGAAATTAAAAATAATAAATATAATAATAATAATACAAGAAATAAAATTTTAAATGAATCTTATTCTAAAAAAAAATTATCTAGTAATTCTCCAAGTATTTTTGATAATAAACATTGCAGAATAATTCAAAAGAAAATTCAATATAATAAAGCTTTTTCTAGTACTTCATTTATTTCACATATAAATAATTTTATTCAAGATAAGGAAAAATTAAAAGTAAATACTTCAAAATCAATTTTAAATAATTCAAATATTAAAAATAATAATTTATCCTTTTTAATGACTGTTAATAATATAAGTAATAATAATGTTCCTGAAAAAGATATAAATATTACTGAAAAGAATTCTGAAAATAATAATGGAAAATTAGGAAATTCAAGATTAAATTCTTATTTGTTTAGAATTGGGAATTAAAAATATATTTTTTGATATGTAAATATTATTATATTAAAATTTAATATATCCCTTGTTAATTCTATTAAAATTTTTTTCAATTGAATTTGATTAAAAAATATTATTGTTCTTTCTTATTTAATTGAATTCTTCATTAAATTAAGGAAATTTGATAAAATAAATGATTAAAATTATTAATATAAAATAAATATTTTTATTTTATTTTAATTTTTATGGTAAGAAATTTTATTTTTTTATTTTTTCTCGAATCAATTATTTTATGTTATAAAAATGAAGATGAATTAGCTCTTTCTAATCTTTTATTATCTGTTAATAACTCAATTATAAACTTATTTTCTACTATTAATTCAAAATTATCCAATAAATGTTCAAAAGGAATTGAAAATAATTTTAAAAATTCAGATTTTTACAATAAATTTTTATTAGATTCATCAAAAAATAAAAATGATTTAATGTCATTTTTTTATTGTACTCACAGAAATTCAATAACAAACAATTCAAAAAATTTAGATTCAATATATATAATTATTATAAATTATGAATATTTAAATAATACTTATCTTCAAAGAATGATATACCCAAGAACTTATGTAATTGGTTTATGCTTACCAAAAAATAAAGATAATAATTGTAATGATAATGATTATAAACAAATAATAAGACAAATATTTGATTTAAGATTTGAATTATTTCAGATTAATATTTCTAATAATAAATTAGAAACAATTATATTAAATAAAAATGAAAAAACATGGCCAGACAATAAATTTGATATTTTTTCTTATCCAAAAATTTTTAATTTTATTCCTTTTTTATTAATAGTAATTCAAATTATATTTTGTATATTTCCATCAATCCCAAAAAAACTAATTTATTGTATTAATTTTAGTATATTTTGTTGTAAAAAAAGTCAAAATGTAAATTATTCAAATTTATTTTCTCAAATTAAAAAACATTTCACTTTTTCAGAAAACATAGATGAATTATATAGTTCATCAAAAATAAATTCAAAAATAAATAATGACAGTGGAATAAAATATATAATTGGAATAAGAGGAATAAATATAATTATGATGATAATTGGAACAGTTTTTCAAACATTAATTAATTCACCAACCCATATTTATTCATATATATATTTGGGTAATTTAATGCAAAATTATTCTTATGGTTTTATTTTTTATGGTGTAAGATATGCACCAAGAATTCTTTTTTCTTGTAGTGGATTTATTTTATCTTTTAAATTATTATTTTTTTTTGAAGATAAAGTTGATGAAATTAAAGAAAGAAAAAATAAAAATAATAAAAATTATTCATTAGATCTCACAAAAAGTTTATCATCTTTATCTAAATATAAACCAAAAGAAGAAATAAATATTTCAATATATTATCCTTTAAGATTTATTACTTATCAATTACATAAATATTTTGTTTATATTTTTATTATTATTTTTTCAAAATATTCTATGTATTATTTACAAAATTCTGTAACTCCAATTTGGAAATATTTATATAATAGTATTTTATTAAAAACAACATATTTACATTTAATTTTTCAATTTATTTTAATAAGACCATTTTTATTTGATTTTTCATATCCTTTAAAAGAAGAAAATAATACTAAAAATGCATTTTATGATAATTTAATAAACTCTATTTTTTTAGATTATTATTGGATTATTTCAAATGAAATTATATTATTTATTTTTGGTGTTTTTTATATTTATTTCTTTGTTAAATTAAAAAAATATTCTCTTAATTACTCATTATTTTTTATATTTATTTTTATATTAGCATTTAAAAATATAATTTGGTATTTAGGTTTTAGTACTAATGAATATTTGTCTCATTATGGTTATGGTCAAATGTTTATTAGTCCATTATTTAATATACCATATTATTTAATTGGAATATATTTTGGATTTGTAAATTATATATTTGAAAAAAGAATAAATACTGAAATAGTAATAAATCAAAATAAAATTTATTTAAAAGGTCCTTCTTATCAATTAAAAACTTTTCTAACAACAAAAAGTAAAATTGGTTACAAAATGATTTGGATGGTTTATATTTTAATAATAATCTTTTCTTTATCACAAATAATAATATATAATAATTCAAATACAATTAAAGAATCATTAATCTTAAAAATATTTTATCTATTTGATATAGAATTATTAGTGTATTATTATTTTCTTGCAACCATGTTTCATTTTATAAGAGGAAATTCTATTATATATTCATTCTTGACATTTAAATTTTGGATAAGATTTCATAAATTATATTTTTCTTATCTTGTTATTTTACCTACAGTTTCTATTTATTTTTTATATCAGAGTGAATCAAGGATTACTCTTTCTTTTAGTAATGTTATTTTTTATAGTGTTATTATTTGGATTATAACTGACATTATTTCTTCTTTACTTTTTATATCTACAGAAATGCCTTATAAAAAAGTAATTAAATTGTTATTTCTTATTAGAGATAAAGAATTAGAAAATGAAAATAAAGAAATTGAAGAAGAACAAGAACAAATTCCTTTATAAAAATATATTTAAATTACTTAATATTATTGTTAAAATTTAAATATATTTTATAAATTATATAAATTAAATTCATTAAATTTTTTATTATAATTCAAATTATAATATAAATAAACTAAATCTAATTTAAATAATTATATCACTTTATTGATTCATAGCATTATATTTATTAAATTCTTTATTATAATCTTTAATTAATTTCATATAATTAGATTCATATAATCTTAAATCATTTAAAGTTTTTTGATAAGAATCAATATCACAATTAATATCTTTTAATTTATTATTAGAATTATTAATCATAGGAACTAAAGGATTATAAATATTAAGAATAGTATTTTTAACTTGTTCTTTTTCAGAAGCTTTTTTAAATCCATTATAAAAATTTTTCAATTCCGTAAAAGCATTTTCTTTTTGTTCTAATAAACTAACAACTTGATTTTTACTATTACACTCTCCTAAAATTTTTTGACTTTTCTCAGTAACATTATTTAATTGATCATATAATTCA
The DNA here is from genome assembly GCA_023807205.1 of Isotricha prostoma. Lineage (NCBI taxonomy): Eukaryota > Ciliophora > Litostomatea > Vestibuliferida > Isotrichidae > Isotricha > Isotricha prostoma. Next base: position 70,480 of record JAJMZS010000312.1, on the reverse strand, counting down.
CCAAATCTTTTTTGATATTGAATTACCTCTAATTTTGAAGGATATAATTGAATTTTTCTAGTTAACATATTTATTACTTTATTTTGATTAAATAAATCTTTTTTCTTTTCTAAATTTGCTTGTAATTCATTATTATAATTTGTATCTATTTCATTAAAAACTTGTTCATTTTCTGTATTGTTTAATTTATCTATTTTCTTTTGATAATTTTCTAATTGGGAATCATAATAATTTTTTTCTGCTAAACATTCTTTTTTAAATTTACTAATTGCAGTTTTTAATTCATCTTTTTGTTTATTTTTCTCAGATAAAAATTGCATTTTTTGTTCACTTAATTTTTCTTCTTTTACTTTATTCATTATTTTATCTTTATTTTCTAAATTAGTTTTTTTATTCATTTCTAATTGTTCAATTTCTTTTCTTAAAATATTAAGTTCATCTTTTTCTTCATTACTACTAATAACCATATTATTATATTCATTTTGAAATTCATTTAATTGTGCAGAAATATTAGCTTTACTTTTTTCTAATCTTTCCTTTTCTTTTGCATATAATTTAATTTTATCAATTCCTTCATCTCCTTTTGAATTATCAAAATTTTCAATTTCTTTTGCAATAGTTCCCATATTTTCACTAAAAATTGCTTCAATAATTGTAGCATTGACTTTTTGTTTATCTTGATTTTGAATTTCTTCAATATTAGTTTCAATAATATCATTTAATGTTTTCATTTCATCTTTTGTTAATTTATTACTATCATTTGAAGTATGTTTTTCTTTTATATTTGGGTTTTTTTTTTCATTATTATCTGTTATTAAATTTTTTTTCTTTAATAATTCTATTAATTGTCTTTGAAAAGCAATATCTTTATTCATTCCATATTCAATCATACTAAAAAATACTCTTAATTCATCATTATATTCAAAAGCCAAATTATTTTTTGGTTTATATTTCCTATTTTGTTTTAAAAAAGAATATTTTGCATTTAAAATTTCTTCATTATTAATTTTAATATCAGAATTTTTTTCATTTAATTTACTTTCAATAGAATTAATAGATAATTTTTTATTTATTTGATTTCTTTCATCTTTTTTTTCTCTTAATTCTTTAACTAACCATTGTAAACATTCATAAACTGGTTTTAAATCAAACCTAGTAATTTGAACTGGATTTAATAAAAAAGGACAATTTATACTTTTTAATCCAGCTGTTATTTTTTCACTAACTCTTATTTTTTCTGCTATATTCATATCATCTTTAAAATCAATATCAATATCATAAAAACATCCTGTTAAAGTCCATGCCATTCCTCCTAGTAATTTATCGAATGGTTCTAAGTTTTGAATTCTTGCTCTAAAATATCCAGCTGCTATGAAAAGTTCTACTATTTTGTTATAAAGTTCTAATTTATCTGGGTCGTTTTCAAATATTTCTGCTACTGTTTTACGCTTTTTTACAAAGGTATGTTGGGTGTTCATTTTTATTATATATAATTTTATTTAAATTTTATTGTTATATTTATTATTTATTTAAATTTTTTTCAGATTTATTATTTTAATTTTTTTTTTATTTTTGTTGTTTGTTTTTATGGTTTAGTAATTATTTTAATTAAAGATTTTTTTATTTATAAATTGTTAATTTAAAATAAAATAATTAATTATTCAATTTTGGAATTTGTGTTTATATATGGTAAATTTGATTTAGTATTAAATGAATTATCAAAAGGTTTATCATTAATTCTTTTATTATAATAATCATAATTACTTATATTAGGATTTTTGCTATATGAAAGTGGAATTTTTACAGATTCAATTGTTGAAAGAGTATTTCCTTTATAAAAATTATTATTTGATATTAAAAAAGTATTATTTAAAGTAGTTGAATAATTCTTAAAATTTGAATATAAATTTTTACTAAAATATGTTTTATTAAATATAGGATAACTCAAAGCAGATTTTTGAATTCTTGTTTTTTTTGAAATATCATATCCAAAAATATCAGTAAATTTTGATAAGTTTTCATGTTTTTTTCTTCTACTATCTTTAGCTTTTGATAATGAATATAAAGAAGAATTTCTTTTTTCATTAATATTAGAAAATTTAGTTGATTTTATTGTATTAGAATCATTTTCTTTTAATTTTTTATTATGAAAAATTGATTTCCTAGTTGTACTATTTTCTTTATTATCTTCATCATAATTTAAAGTATTATATTGTTTTCTTTCATTATAATATTTTTCAATAGGAAATAGTGAAGTTTTACAATAAGTATTTCTTAATTTTGATAAACCTCTTAAAGGTTTTTTTTTCCTTTTATTTATATCAACAACACTTCCTAATTCTTTTCCATTAATAAGTAAATTATTTTGAATATTATGTAATTGGTTTAAATAAATATCTTTTTTTTGATTTAAAATATTATTAAATATAGGAATAATACCTTCAATATCATTACAAATTTGTAAAAAATCTCCTAAATAAATAGAAAAAAATTCTCCTTTTTCAGAAGCTAATTTAATAGAAAAAATAAATTTATTATGTACAATATAATTAAAAAATCCAAAAAAATCTCCTTTACCTAATTTTGCTAATTTAACTTCTTTTTTTTCATGTAAAATTTTTTCTTTTCTTGAATTTAATCTCACATTAAATTTATCTTCATATTCTTCATCAATTAATTCATCATTTTTTTTATATAAATTTTGAATTAATTCATCAATTTCAGATAAAGATTTATTTCCATAAACCTCAAAATAACCACTTTTAATAAAATAAACATTATCTGCATTATCACCTTCATTAATAATATTAGTTCCATTAACAATTTTTTTTTCTTTTGTATTATAATAAGTAAATTTATCATAAAAATATTTATCAAAATTTTCTTTAAGTAACATATTAAAAATTGGTAATCCTTGTAAAAAATGAACATGTTCTCTTCTAATTTGAAGTAATCTAAATTTTTTTTCATATTCATCTTTAAATGATTCTGGAACAATTGAAGCATAACTATTTTGAGTTATTATATAAATATGATTTGTAATATGACTTTTTTTAAATTGAATTTTATCACCAAAATTGAATGTTTTTCCTAATTGAAAAAAAAAAGTATGATATGTTCTAATTTGTGATGGATTATTTCCTTTAAAAATTTCAATATTTAACTTTTTAATTATTGTTTGAGTACTTGTAAAATTTGGTAATGTTACTTTCTCAGGTTTGTAAAATTGAAAATTATTTTTTTCTAATAAAGTGTCAACTAAAGCGTATTCTTTAAAAGAAAATAAAATATTAATATAATCTTTAAATTGAGTTTCTGATAAACCTGTGTTTGGATTTTCTCTTACTTTTAAAGTATCAATGCATCCTTCTACAATATAAGTATCTATTGGTTTTTCTATACATTCTCCATAATGAAATAATATTTTATTTTCATATTCTTTTGTAGTCACAATTTTTATATTTTTTATAAATAAATTGCTATTTCTTCTTAGTTTTTTATTTACTATTAAACTTTGTTTTCTTGTTTCATTACTCATTTTTTTTGATAAAAAAATTTATTTTTTTTTCATTAAAAATTAGTTTATAACTGATTAAAAATTGAAATAAATTTAATTATATTTTTTATAAAATTAAAAACAGAGATTTTAATTATTAACAGTATTATATCTATCATTTTCCTCTTTTTCAGCATAATTATATTGATTATCATTTTGATTTTTTAATTTTTCATCAAAATTACTATCAATTAAACGATCTTGATTTGAAAGAGAAACATTAATAACCATATCTTTATAATGAGAAACATTTGTTTTTTTTTTCGTTAATAATTCAGCAAATCCTAAAATTGTATCAGGAGAATCAGAATATATTATCATTAAATTCGATTTATTTATTGTTTGATATCTTACATCATAATGTCTAATTCTTAAAAATCTTTCTAATTCTTTAAATAATTCATATCTTGATGGAAAATTTTCAATTTTTAATTCACATTTATATTTAATAGAACTCATAATTAATTAAAAAATATATATTGAATTAAATAATGTAAAATTAATTATTCTATATAAAATAATAAATAAAATAACTAATATGGCTTAATAATATTATAATTTTTAACTCTTTCTTTAGGAATAATATTATCATTAGAATAGTGCAATCCATAATATTGTTTAATTTGGGGTAATTTAGTCATTACAATTTGTCTTGCATTTAATTGATTTTCAGAATTATTAAATTTATCATAAAAAAATTTCTTTTGAAAATATCTTTTATCTTTATTTATTTTAACAGGAGAAAATATAATTCTTTTATTATTTTCTCTAAAACTATTATTAGGCATATTTAATGAATGATTTGAATTATAAAAATGTGTAGAATCATTTATATAATTCATTAAATCATTTAATGGAGATAATGATTTTTCTTTTGTTTCTCTTCCGAAATTAACTGGTCCTTTAAATAATCCTTTATTTTTATAAAAATTTATTTTCCTTGATAAATCTATTGGTCTATTCTTTAATATATTTGCTAAAGAACTATATTCTCTTCTCATATTTCTCATAATTATTGGAAAATAATATTGACCTAATTTTTCTTTAGTATTATCATTTGAAGTTTTTAATATTTTTTGAGATTCACTTTTTAATTTTATCATTTTGTCTATTTCTGAATTATCATTTATTATATCTGTTCCTGTTATAAATGTTGAAACTATTCCTTTTTTTTCTTGATTATTTATTAATAATTGTAGTTGATTTTCATTATCTTTATTTATATTTCTTCCTTTTATTTCTACTATTTGAGGTAATAAGTAATTTTCATTTTTTTCTTTTGAATTATTCTTATTTTCTGTTTTATTAATAAATTTATTATTTTCCATATTAGTTTTTTTTTATTTTTATTTTTAATTAATTAATTGTAATATTTAAAAATGAAAAAAATAAATAACGACATTAAATTACCCAAATATTTTTCTGAAAATATCATTCAATTAGAAAACTCTTATTTTACAAAACCAAATTTAAGAGATTTAAAATATTTAATTTTACTTTATAAAAATGCAATTGAATATTATGCTCTTCAAAACAACATGAAATCATTTCAAATTTATCAGAAAAAATTAATTAGATTAACAAACTCAAATACAGCTTTATATCTATATAATAATATAAATTCTGAAGAAAATAAAATAGAGGAAGTTAATTTATTAAATTTATTAGATAAGTTAAAATTAAAAGTTAATGTTGATTCTCAAGAAAATATTGAAAATAATTTCCTAAAAATAAATTATGAATATAAACAAAGAGAAATTAATACAGAAAAAATAATTAATGATTCTTTAATAAAACAAACAAACAATTTCAAAGAGAAATTAAAAAATAAAAAAAAAAGAAATAAAAATGAAAATAAAGAGAATCAAAATATTAATAATAATATTATTTCATCTAATCAAACAAATCAAAATATAGAAAATATAATAAAAGAAAATTTAGAAAAAATAAATGAAGAATGTTCAAAATTATATAATGAAAGAATAGAAAATCTCTTATCATTATATAATCAATTATATAATGATAAAGTAGAAAATTCAAATAAATATATTGAAGTTTTATCTGAATTAAATTTAATGTTATCAGAGCCACAAGATAATGATACAAAAAAAGTAATTGAACAATTAATTAATTCTGCAAAAGAAGAAAGTAAAGAAAAAATAAATGAAATTATTCATAAATTAAAAAATAAAATTATAAAAAATATTGAAAAAATTAATTCTAACGAATTATTAGATAATGATAATATTAATGATATTTCAAAACAATTACTTGAAAAAATAGTAAATACAATTAATAAATAATCTTTTTTAATTATTTAAATTATATAATTGTATTATTTATAAATTTATAATTAATAATTTTGTATAATATGACAACATTATTTTGATATAATAAGAGTTTTTTTTTTCATATTTAATAATTCATTCTTATTCTTCTTTTAAATCAAAACTTTTATTATATTTATATTATTATAAAAAAGAAATTTTTTTCTTTAGTATTTAATTTTTAAATATAATCAATAGAATTATATACATTTATTTTTTTAGAACTTGTGATATTTAAAAAATGTTGTTTAAGTTAATCAAATAAATTAATTAATAAATAAATATCAAAATTTGACATAAAAAATATTATTTTAAAAAAGTATAAAAATTCAAAAAAAATAAATGATAACAAATTCAAATAGTTTATCAACGTTAACAAGTGAAAAAAATGATAAAATATTAGATTATATGTCAATAATATCTAAAATGTTTAATGAAATAGAGTTAGATTTTATAAAACAAAAATCATTCGAAAGTAATTCAATTTGTAAGAATTTTATATAAATATTAAAGTAAAAAAAATTTTGTCTTTTATTATGAGTATTCAAACCTCAGAATTGACTTTAATATATCAATTATTGCAAATTATAAATAATCCTGATGATGAATTAAATTATAAAATTCATTTTATAAATAATTTAATAAGAACAAATAAAGAAATTTTTATTAGAAAAATTTCAAATATATTTGATTTAATAAATGAAAATTTTTTACCTTCTAATTTAAATTTGAAAGAAAATATTAATGATAGTTTTGAAAAAAAATTCAAAAAAGAAATAGAAGGAAATGCAAAGGTGTTATATGATGATAATAATTGTTCAACAAATTTTGAAATACCTTTTAATTTAAAAAGGGATAATTCTCTTATTACATTTAAAATTGAAAGTACTTTAAATGATGAAGAAAATTGTGGTTCTGATCGGTTTAAAGATTATGAAAAATTTTTTAATGATGAAATTAAAAATGAAATCAATTCAACAAAAAAGAAAAATTATACTATACAGGTTGAGAAAAAAATTAATTCTAATTCAGTTGAAAAAAAAAATGAACAAACATTACAACCAAAAATAAAAGTTAAAAATTTTTATAAAAAGAAAATTTATGATATATATATTACAAATAAAGTAAAAAAAACACCAACTAAAAAGAAAAAAATAATTTCTTCTTCTTTAGAAAGTAAAACTATAAATAATGAGAAAAATAGTAGAAATAAATTATGTAATTTATGTCCAAATTCAAGTTGTAAAAAAATGAATAGTAAAATTAATATAAGTTTTCAAACTTTTATAACAAAAGATAAAAATTCTTTAAAAAAAAAGAATAATAGAAGTTTAGACAACAATTATATTAATCATAATAAAAACTTATCTTTTAATGCAAAAGGATTTTATAATAATAATTATAAAAAGAATATTAATGAATCAATTTCACCTATAAACAAAAATAAAAAGTAAACTTATCAATATTTTTATGTATATTTCACATTAAAACAACTTTTAATTTATTTTCAAATTTTAAATTATAAAATTTAATTAAACAAAATATAAATTTATCTTTAAAATAAATAATCATTAAACAAGTTAAATTTAAAATTAAAATATTTTTGATTATTTTAAATATTTTCTACTTTAAACTAAATTAGTATTAATATTTTCATCATCAGGTAATTTACTATTATCAATCATAGCATTAAATAACCATTCTAAACTTTCTTTTAATTTCAAACATTTCAAAGCACTAATATCTTTAACAATAAAAGCTTTTTTTTCTAAAACAGGATAATTAATTGAATTATAAATGGATTTTAATCTACTATTATCCAATTCAAATAAGTCAATTTTATTAATAAGAATCATAATAGGAATTTCAGTCTTTAAAATTAAAGAAGAATTCAAAACATTATCTAAAAAAAATAAAATTAAATAATATTAATAATTACTTAAAACATCAATTGACTTATGTAAATGATTAGAATTACAATCAATCATATAAATCATTCCATCAATATCATCATAATATTTTTCCCATAATTTTCTTAAAGATTCTTTTCCAGATAAATCCCAAAATTGTAATTCAATATTATTATACTAAAAAATATATTGTTTTTATTTTTTTTTTGAATTAAAATAAATTGATTTACTTTAAATTTACTCACTGACTATTTATTTATAAAAAAATTTATACAATTTAATCCAGAAGTAGGAAGAATATATTCTAAAGGAGTTGCATGGCCTGTATATAAAAATTTTAATTGTTCTAAATAAGTCTATTTATTTAATATATTTTATTTATTATTTTATTTACTGTTTTTCCTGAACCTTCTTCTCCAATTATAAGGACTTTAAAAGTTGGTTTTTGAAAATACCAGTTCATGAAACCTGAGATTAGAGAAAACATTTTTTAAATAAAAATAAAAATAATATTATTTAATTTATTTTAAATATTTATTCGTCAATAAAATTTAAATTAAAAATAAATTTAATATTTTTAAATATTAAAAAACTAATAAAAAAAACAAATGAATCCTTTATCAAGTAAAACAAGAAAATATTATCATGTAAAAATTTATCATATAATAATAATTTAGGATAAAGAAAAAAAAATAATCGATGAATTAAGAAATACACAATCATCAATAGGCTCAAATAATTCAAACTCAAATTTAACAATGAGAATAGAAGTAAAAACTCCTTTACCTCCAGTTATAAAAAAAAACGAAATTGGAAAATATACAAAAAATCCTTTTAATACAACACAAAATAAAAAAAAAGAAAAAAAAGATTTAAATCAACAAATTCCAATATTAAAAAATTCAGTTCCATTAAGAAAATCAGCAAAAAAAGATCATTTTACAATAGATGCAAAAATAAATCAATTAATAGAAACAGAAAATAATAATAATAACAATAATAAATCTAATAATAATAATAATTCTAAAAGTAATAATAATAATAAAAATAATAATAAAGATAAAAATAAATTATCAAAAAGTTTAAATGTAAGTAAATCATTATCCTTATTTAATTTCGATAATGATGAAAATGAAGAAGCCGAAATATCATTTGATAAAGTAGTACAAAGAGAAAAAAATTTTCAATATCATGACATAAAAGAATTTTTAGACTATGCAAACTTACCAGAATTATTTAATACATTTGTAAAATTTAAAATATACACAAAATCACAAATAGAAAACTTAACAAAAAGAGATTTAATAAATATGTCAATAAATGAAAAAAATAGAAATACAATATTAGAAAGAATAGAAGAAATAAAAAATAGACCAATTTCTTTAGAAGAATTTAATGGAGAATTTGGAACACAATGTGATAATAATATAATAAATAATGATCCAGAAACTTTTGATATAGAAGAAAATGAAAGAATTCAAAGTGAATTATTTAAAAAAGCAGTTGAAGAATTTAGAAATGCAGGAAAAAAAAAAGATGATAATAATGAAAATAATAATAATGATATTAATACTGATAAATCAATTAAATCTATTACTACAAATAATACTGAAAATAGTGTAATTAATCCAAAAAAATTTTTATTTGAAATTGGAGGAAGTGATTTTTTAAATTTAAATAATTTTTCTCTTTTCTCAGATCAAGGAAATGATTTTAAAGATGATGAAGAATATTTACCTGAATTAGCAATTGGAAGAGCTTGTTGGAATTGTTTTAAAAGATTAGAAAAAGCTTATCCTATTAATTATGAACAAAAATATTTTTGTAGTGAAAAATGTTTAAATTGTTATAAAGACAAAAATATGATTAAATGTAATTTTTGTAATAAAAGTTTTTTGAAAAGTAATGCAGTTTTAAAAGGAAATAAAAAATTTTGTTCTATTGATTGTTTTAAAAAAGATCAAAATAAAATTGAAGAAAAAGATGAAGAAGAAGATGATGATGATGATAATAATAAAAAAGAAATATATAAAGTCCCTGATTTTATTACTAATCCTAAAAAAAATGATCAACCTTTTGAAATGGTTGATATTTTAGATATATAAATAATTATTATATAAAAAAATAAATATTATTTATGTTCACTTTTAGTTTTTTAAACTATTAATATAAATTTAAAGAAAAAAAATAAAATATTTATTCTTAAAATACGTAAGAATAATATTTATATTTTTTATTTAATGTTGTTTCAAAATAATCTTTTTTATATATATATATAAAGAAAGATTTATTGATATTTATAAAAATCATAATGATTCTAATTTAAATAAAATTTTTTTAAATCTATATTCTATATTTTCAATGATAATTATATTTTTCTATTAACTCTTGAACATCTTCAAGTCTTAAATAAGATGAAGGTGTTTTTTTTAGAAAAGATTTAATTAAAATCTCAAAAAGTTCGTTTTTATCATCTTCTTCTTTAATATTTAATTTTTTAATTGTCGAATTTTTTAAATTAATCAAAGCTGAAATAAAATGATTTAATTTTTTTTTTATTATTGTTTTAATTTTAATTGGGAAATCAGCCAATAAATAATATTCATTAATTAATTTTATTCTTAAATCTTCAAATTTCGAATATTTTTTTGGATCAATTTTAGGATGTTGAATAATATAATTTAATATATCAAATAAAGCTTTATTAGGAAATTTGATATTTTTATAAAAAATCGAAAAATTCTAAAATATTATATAAGAATATATAAAAAATAAAAAAATGAAGAAATAAAAAAAAAGGTAAAAATAAAAATTAAAAATAAAAAAAGGGAAAAAATATCTTACTTTTTGTTCATTTGAAGAATTTGGAGTATGATTATGAATTAAATTCTTTGTATTTTTAAAACTAAAATAATTTCCTTCAAAATTAAATTTAAATTTAATTCTAAAAGTACATGCATCAACATTCCATCTTTTAATTTTTCTTTTCTTAACAAATTTAAAGTAATTTATTTCATTTTCATTATTATTAAAAATATTATCATTATCAGAATATTTCATACTTGTTAAATTACTATCAGAGAATTTCCTATTTTTTTTTCTATTTAAAGGTACTTTTCTAGAAGCACAAGAACAACAAAAAGTAATTAAATCACTTTTACTACTATTAATTCTTTTTAAATTATATTTTGAAACTAAAATAAAATTTTGTATTATTTCACATACTTCTTTTGCAGAAGAGAATTTCTTTCCTAATAAACTAAAAAATTAGAAAATTAAATTTATATATATTAAATTACATTGTAATGTAATCATAAATTTTGTCTAAATCTTCTTCAGAGTAAAAATTTTTGTTATCTAGAAAATTTGAGTAAAATTTTATTATAGGAGAATTTTCGTTTATATATTCTTCTGAAATTTGTCCTTGTGTGGTTATATTATTTTCTATTTGGTATGACATATAAAAAAATTAAATATTTGAACTTATGATATTTTTCGTTAAATTTTTTTTTTTAATTTTTATTAAATTTCCTTGGCTTTTTTATGAAAACTATATTTTAATCCACTTTTTTTCTGATTATTTATTGTTAAAGAGGGTTAAAAAGTATTTTTAATTTCATTAATTTTAGTTTTTTTAGTAAAAAATTTGGAAATTAATTGGTGAAAAATTAGAGAACAAAAAAAAGAAAAATATTAGAATTTGGTCTCTAATTCATGAATAGTTTTTTTTTAAGAAATTTTTAATTTATAAATATAATGTTTAAACATTTAAAAAAGTTTTCATTTAAGATGATGTATAAAAAAATTTTTATTTATTTTAACGTTTAAGAATATTAATTGTTTTCTGTAACTGATATTTTTTTATATTCTTATATAATTGTGATATATATATCATAAAAAAATTTTAAAATTATCTAATCTACTAAACTATAATAATTAAAAAAGGATTAAATTTTATTTTTTTGTCTTTTTTTTTTAAAATTTGTTATTTATTAAATTAGGCTTTTTTAACTTTTTTGAAAAATTTTCCAAAAACGCTATCTTTTAAAATAGATTAAAATTAAAAAAATATCCTTATTTCTCAAGTTCTTTCAGTAAAAATATATTTAAAAAAATATAAATGCAATGAAGAATAATTGGAATAATAATTCATTTAATGCCTATTTAAAAAATTATTAATATAATAATATTTTCTTTTTATTTCTTTATTATTTTAACATTTTATTCTAATTTGATATTATTTAAAACTTTTATTGCTTATAATGAACATAAATTTTTTAAAATTATATTCCAATTATCATTTTAAGATTTTATAATTTATAAATTTCAATTTATCATATTTTCTTGTAATATTCTTTATAATTAAAAAATATTTTTATAGATAATAATTATGAAATAATTTTTAATAATTGATTAATAAGTAAACCTTCATTAATATTTTAAATATTTTATTTTACAATTAAAGTTAAATTTGAAACAAATATTAAATCATTAATTTCAAAAAAATGCTTAAAAAAATTTCTTTAAATGAAAAAACTGTTAAATCATATTTATTTTTAATATAATTAATATTTTTTATATTAAATTTTAAATTATAAAAACATTCTTTCTTTATGAAAAAAATAATTTTTATAAATGGGTAATGATATTTCAACTTTTTGCAATTGTACTGAAATGAGAGGAGGAAATATTAACGAAAAAGTAGGTAATAAATATTTTTAAATTATAATTTATTTATAGTCTTTAATGCAAAAACCCACATATATTTTAAATGAAACAAGAGTAGAACAATATAAATTAACTCCAAAAAAAAAAATAATTACTATAAACCAAATCAAAACATATGATAACATTACAAATAATATAAATAACAATCAAAATATAATAAATTTAAATTCAAATAAAAGTCAATTAATAAATACAAATAACTCAAATAACAATTTTCATAATAATTTTAATAATAACAATTTTTCCAATAATAATTATAACAAAGAAAATTTAATAAATTCAAATGAAATAAACACTATTCTTCCAAATTCAAAAATTTCATTTTCAAAAATTCAACCGATGACAAACTTAGAAAATAAAAATGAAAACGAAATAAATATCGAAAAAGAAAAAGAAACCAAATTAAAATCATTAAATAAAAAATTAAATTTTACAAAAAACGAAACAAAACAATATTCAAATGGTTCAAAATATATAGGAGAATTAGATAAAAACAATAAAAAAACAGGAAAAGGAAAATTAATATTAATAAATGGAAATACATATGAAGGAGAATTTAAAAATGATAAAATGAATGGATTTGGTAAATATATAGATATAATAAATAATTCAATATATGAAGGAAATTTTTTAGAAAATGAAAAAAATGGATTTGGAAAAGAAATTTTTTCAGATGGAAGTAAATATGAAGGAAATTATTTAAAAGGAAAAAGAAATGGAAAAGGTAAATTATTATTATCAAATGGTTCTGAATATATTGGTGATTTTAAAGAAGATAAAATTGAAGGTAAAGGAAAATTTAAATGGAATGAATATAAAATTTATTATGGAAATTGGGAAAATAATTCTTTAAATGGACTTGGGTCTTTTATTCAAAGTAATGGAAAATATATTGGTTATTTTAAAAATGATAAAAAAGAAGGTTTTGGAATTAATTATTTTTATAATAGTAATAATTTTATTATTGGAAATTGGATTAATGATAAAATTGAAGGATTGGCTATATTTGTTAATTCTAATCAAAGTTTTCAAATTTGTAATATGAAAAATAATCAAATTGAAAAAAGTTTTAATCAAGTTAATGAAAAACAAAATATGATTCATTCTAATGAATTTTTGGAGTTGAAAAAATTTTTTGAAGATATTAAAAAATATGATGAGTATATTGATCAAAATATGAATTTAAATAATATTGTATTATCAATTTAAAAATGAATTTAGTTGTTTTATGAAATTTTTTCATTAAATAAAATAGAATAAAATTTGTTTTTTATATATAATTTTTTTAATAATATATATATGAAAATTAAATTAAAGTAAAATAATTCATAAATTAAAATTTAATATATTAAATTAAATATAAAACAATAAAAATAAACTGAAAAACAAAAATGGAATTTATTAAGCTACCATTAATTAAATTATCACATAAATCAAAAAAATTTTTTTTAATGAGTTCTTCAAATGATGATTCAAAAATAAATTTTTCTAATATATATATAAAAAAGAAATTTGTTTTTGATAAAAATATAATTCCAAAAAATGTAATTGAAGATAATAAAAATGTTAACAATTGCAATAATAATAATATTATTAATAATAATCAAAAATTTAAATTATCTTTAAAAATGAAAAAATCAACTAATAACAATTCTTTCAAGAAATTGATTTTTAATCCTAAAATGTCTTGTGATAATTTTTATAAAAATAAGTTATTACAATCATTTGAACAATTTACTTCTTTAAATTCCCAAAAAGTTCGATCAATAAATGTGACTAAAGATAAAGAAAGAAATGAAAAAAAAATACCTAATAATTTAAATCAATATAATAAAGGAAAAGATGATTATGAAGAAAAGAAAAAAAAATTATTTAATAAAGAACAAAAAATAAAGTTAAAAAATGCAGTAGTATTAAAAGAAATAAGAACGAAAACTATTTTTAACAATGAATTAATAAAATCAGTATTAAATTAGTAAAAAATTATTCTAATTTTTATAAAGATTTTTCCAAACATATAAATAAAATTTGTTATATATATAAAAAATATATATAATTTTTTAATCAAAAAAAAATTTTTTCACTTTTTTAAAATATATTATGTATTGATAAAATTTTAAATTTAAATTTTTTATCCCCAAATAATAATATTTTCATCTTTTCCAAAAGAAGCAACTTTTCCATCTTTTAATTCAATAAATCCTGTAATACTATCTTTATGTGCTCCATTTATTTTTTGAATATTATTATAATTATCACTTCTATAAATAAGAATATCATTACTATCTCCTCCAACGAAAAATATTCCTTTATTTAATATTCCATAAACTCTTAAAGAATGAATATTGCAATTTATTTCTTTTACAATATTTTTATTAGATACTGAAATAACATAAATTTTATCTTTACTTCCAATTATAATTAAATCATCATCAATTCTACTTAAAGAATTACTTTCATAACATTCAATATTATCAAATACTTTTATTTCTTTTTTATTATTATAATCAATTATCTTTGTTTCTTTTTCTCCAGAAGAAATTAGTTTTTTTTTATCTTCTAAATATAAAATTGAATGAATTGGAAATGAATTATTAATAGAAAAGGAAGTATCATATTTATTAGTTTTTTTTTTAATTTCCCAAATTTTAATATATTTATCATATGAACTTGATATAATTGTTCCATTTGAACAATAAATAACTTTTGAAATAATATCAGAATGAGCTTTTTTAATAATTTCTTTCTTTATAAATTTTTTATCTTTACTAATCCAAAGAATTAAATAATTATCATCAGAACAAGTAACAAAATTATTATCATCTTTAACACTTACAAAAGAAATAGAATCTTTATGTGCATTTCTTATTTCTTGTATTTTTTCTAAATTACTTTTCCAAATATTTATTGTTTGATCTCCAGACACTGAAATTAAATTTCCATTTGGAAAACAGTCCATCGAAAAAATAGTACTTTGATGTGCTTTTGTTGAAGATATTTTTTTAAACTTATAATCTTCAATTTGTTTTTTAATAATATTTGATTTACAATATGATTTAATTAAATCTACAAATGATGTATTATCTTTTATTGTTATTTTTTCTGATAAAATTTTACATGAATCAATAAGATTTTTTTTCATATTTTTATTTTTATCTGAGTTCTTTCCTTCTAATTTTTTAATATTTTCTAAAAAAGTATCTAAATTTTCTTTTAATGAATTTAAATTATTGATTTTTTTATTAATATCATTTAATACATTTTCAATTTCTTTTATTTCATTTTGATCGAAACCAATATTAGAAAAAGAAATAGTTTTATGATTATTATGTTCTTTAATACAATTACCACAAATATTACAATTACAATTATTACAAAAATAATTATATTTCATTTTATGTTTGTGACAAACAATATCAAAAATAGGATAATCCAAATTAATTTGTTCTATTTTTTTTTCTTTAACATCTACTTTTGTTACTTTATTTTCTTGTTTTTGTTCTTTAAAAAAAGGATGAGCAAAATAATCATCCCATCCAATTCTATTTTCATAATTAGCACAAAGCATTTTTTGAATTAAATCATTTAAATTTTTATTTTTAGTCAACTTTAACTTTAATCCTTCTTCAATACTTTTAACAATTAAATATTCAGTAATTCCATTAAAAGGATATTCTCTATTAATCATATAATAAATTAAAACACCCAAACTCCAAATATCACTTTTTCTATTCATATTTTCACCTTTTAAAACTTCAGGTGCCATAGTAGTAGGTGTTCCGACAAGACTCAATTGCAAATCTTTTGTATATTGATGTTCTAACGCTTTACTTAAACCAAAATCTGATAATTTAAAAACAGGTTTATTAACTTTATCTAATGAAATTAAAATATTTGATAATTTTAAATCTCTATGAATAATATCTTTTTTATGCATTAATGAAAATGCTTTATTTAATTGAATTAAAACTTCTTTTACTTCTTCATCTGAAAGTCCACTTTGTCTCATTTTTATAAAATCATCTAAATTAATTAAACATAATTCCATTATTATATAATATTGTTCTTCTGTGTCTAATGTGTCTATTAATCCAACTATATTTTCAGATACTAATTCTTTCATTATTTTTGGTTCGTTTAAATATTTTTCTGAATCTCTAAAACGAGCTTTGTCTAATTCTTTTATTGCTACGTAACGATTTGTTTTTTTATCTTTTGCTTTGTATACTTTACCAAATGCTCCTAATCCTAATGTATTACACTCTTCATAATTTTCCCATATTTTATTTTGTTTTTGACTTTCTTCTTCACTTGACATTTTTAGAATATTTTAGATTTTTTTATTTTAAATTAAATATAGTATTTATTTTAATATTATTTTTTTTATTTTTTTTTATAAATTTATTTTATTTAATTATGGAATTTTTAAAATAAATTTTTCTATTAATTCCTTTACAGCTCCTTCAAAATAATCTTTTTTACAAATATATTTACAAATTTTTTTAACATCATTTTCTGCACTTGAAACACAAACTCCTAAACCAGCTTCTTTAATCATAGAAATATCATTATAATTATCGCCAATTGCAATAGTATCATTTATATCAATATTTAAATAATTACTCAACCATTTAATTGCATATCCTTTATTTATTCCTTTTGGATTTAATTCCATATATCTTCCTGATGAATAGAAAATATCTAATTCATTATTTAAATTTAATGTTTTAATATCTTTTTCTATTTCTTTTAAGTAATCTAAATCTTTTTTTGCATATATTATTCTAATTATTTCTTCATCTTCATTTATTAAATTAATATTTAATTCTTCAAAAATTTTAAAAGTTGCTTTTTGATGAATTTTTCTATAAAGTTCAAAAGAATCTTTTTTAACTTTATAAAAATAACAACTTTTTAAAGTAAAAACCATAATATCAACATCATATTTATTTCCAAAATTAATAATTTCTTGTGATATTATTCTATTTAATCCTTTAGAATGTAATATTTTATTATTTTTATTTTCTATAATTACTGCGCCACTATAACAAATTGAATATTCTTTTTCTAAATTATATGTTCCTATTTCTTTTAATATTTCTTGAATTAATTCTATTGATCTTCCTGTTGCTACTACAAATTTTGTTCCTTTTTCTCTACATTTTTTTATTGATTCTATATTAAAATCTGGAACGTGTTGATTTACTAATAAAGTTTCGTCTAAGTCTGAAAATATGATTTTGTAATTTTTTTCTTCATTCATATTTTTATTTTTTTTATTTTTATTAATAATTTATAATTTTTATAAATGATTTTGAAAATATTTATTTTATATATTTTTATTTTGAAAATTTTATATGCTACAATTATTGAAGATGAGCTTTTTACTTCAAATCGAAGTGAAAATTTAACTTTTTTTTATAATGGAAATATTAATATTAAAAATGTTATTCTTTTTCAATCACAATATAATATTAAAGATTTTAATATTTCAATATTAGAGAAAAATGAAATTATGATTATTGAAAGTAAAAAACAAAATATTTATTTTATTTTCTATTCTATTGAAAAAAATCAGGTCAATGTTACAATTCAAATAATAAATAAACAAAATCATCAATATAATTTAACATTATCAAGATTTACAAATATTATTGTTAATAAAGAAAACAATATTACAGTTAATTATAATAGTAATTCACCTTTAATTTATAATCTTCAAAATTTAACTGATATTGATATTTTAGTATTTACAAATTTTCCTCATCATTTATTTTATTATAATGAAAAAACTAAAGAGATAACTCAAAAATTAAATAATTTATTTTTGTCTTTTGAATTAAATAAAGATGAAAATATTTATTTAATTGCATTTCCAGAAAATTCAACAGTTAAAATTTATTTTGAAATTTCTTTTTTTGATAGGGCAAATTCTATTATAAAAATAAATGAAATTACTGATGAAAAAAATTCAAATAATGAAATTAAAATTGATAATAATCAAGAAAATAAAAGCATATATTTTTTTAATTCATTTATTTCTAGTAATATTAAAAAACAAAAATATATAGGTATTAATGTTACATATGGTTCCCCTATAATATATTATAATAATATATCAAATCAAACTTCAATTTCAGATTTTTTAAAAAATAAAATTAATTTATCAGAAAATGATATTAAAAGTAGTTTATATTATGATATTTTTGAAATTATATGTGCAAAAGCTTGTTTTTTTTATCTTTATTATATAGATAATGATTATATAATCAAAGATAAATATATTACATATTTTGATATTGAAGAAGGTAAAAAAAATCATACATTAAATTTTTCTAATGAATTAATTGAACCTGGATTTTATTATAATGTCACAATTTTAAATAATAATTTAAAAAATAATATTATTCTTCAATTAAATGATAAAGAATATAATATTACAAATAAAACAGAAAAAGAAATCATAATTAAACATGATTTTTATCAAGATAAATTACAAATATCATCAATAAAAGGAAATGTTTATGGAATAATTTTTGTATTTTTTGATGAGAAAGATATATCAAAAAAGGAATTAAAAAATGGAGATTCCATAAATACTTTAAAAGAAATTACATTATATATTGAAATAGATAATAATGAAAAATATGGTGAATCTTTTTTTAGAGAAATTAACATTAAAAATATGGATAAAGATAAAAATAATACATTTTGTTATACACTTCAAAAAAATAATAATTATTATTTTAAACCTTCAAAATATATTTGTAGAGATGAAAATGATATTTCTCTAATATATAATAATAATGATTTCCAATATAATGAAACTTTATATTATTTTTTCCATTCTGATAATGCAAATTATTCATATGAATATTTTATTGTTTCAAATTTTTCTTTGAAACAAAATAATTTAACACAAATAAACTTTGAATTAAAAAAATCACTTATAGAAATGATTGATATTAAAAATATAAAAGAAACAGATAAATATATTTTTTTACAGATATTAAAAAGTAATGAACCTTCAATTACATATAAAATTTTTAACAAAGAAATTTATACTGTTGATCAAAATAATTATTATAATAAAATCAATTTAATAGAAAATACAAATAATGAAAATGAGATAGAAATTAAAGGAAAATGTTTTTTTCAATATATTGTATTAAAAAAAAATAAAACTTTTACATTACCTGATACTCTTAGTTTTAATATTCTTAATTCTAATGATAGTTATATAGATATCTCTTATGATGAATTTTTAGGAAATGAAAATATAAATTATAAATTGTTAATTGAAAAGAAAGATGAAAAAGGATTTGAAAATTTAAATACACCATTTTCAGTATTTAATGTAATATTAAATAATGAAAGTTATATTAAAGATAAGAATTATCATTTATTGGAATTATCTTATAAAAAAGAAAATAATGAATTATTTTCAACAATTCAAATTCCAGAATTAATTAAACAAGAATATTTATCAGAATATTATCTTAATATTATAGCACAAGAAAATGACACTAAATTATATTTTACATATATACCACTTAATTGGAAAATTAATAAAGTACCTGAGTTAACAAATGATAAACCAATTGATTTTATTTTAAGAAATAATTATCAAAATTTATATTTATATACTAATACAACTATAAAACAAGGAGAAGAAGGTTTTTTTATGATAAAATTAAATTCAACTAACAATTCAATTCGTTTATTATTTTCTTGTTTTTATTATGATTCACCAAATTCTATAGATAAAAATATTTTATATAGACGTAACATTAGTAATCCTAAATGTGTTGATTTTACTTTTGATGATCCAAATGTTATTTTTATTAGATATGATTTTAATACTAAAAATCATACTTTAGTTTTAATGATTTATACTAATCAACAAGAAATTGAAAATTTACCATTAACAGTTTATAAAGTAAAGAATCCTGAATCAATAGTTAATGTTAATAAATCTTTTATTCTTACAAATCTTTCCTTACCTATAATTTATAAAATTGATATTAAAAATTTTACTAAAAATCAACTAAGTTTAATATCTTTTGTTAATAAAACAAATATTTTGAAAATCTTTTTAGGAAAAGTTATTGGAAATGGATATAAAATTTCTAAATTTTATTCTACTGAAATTTTTGGTTTTGATCAAACTCTAGGAAATAGTATTAATTATCAATGTTTTAATTTCTTTTTTTTCAATTTTAATAATAGTAAAAATATTACTAATGATGAAATAATAAATTTTGAATTACGATTTTTAAACTCATCATATTATAATGTATTTTTCCAAAATTATTCTAAAAACAATAATTCAGAAAATTATTTAATTAATTGTAATGGTAAAACTCAATATATAATAAGATATAATTATGATAAAGATAGTTCAAATGAATTTATCTTATATCCAAGATTACTTTATGGAGATGGTGAAATTTATTATAATAATCCATCTTTTGTTTCATCAATAAATGAATTGTTCTATAATAGTACTAATAATATAAAAAATATTCCATTGGAAACAAATTATAAATATTCATTTTTTAAAGTAATTTGTAATAACAATGCTTTTGTATATATAAGTCAATATATACCTAATAACAATATACAATTAAAAAATGGTGGTGACTTTATTTTTATGTTTTTATCTGAATCAAATCAGAATATTTCTTGTGAAACTAATTTTACGAATAATTATGAAAATGTAAAAGTTCAATTATATTCAAATATTAGTGATGAATTTTTAATCAATAATGAGATATTTGAAAAAGATAATAAAATTCAATATTTTAATATTAGTAAAAATAGTAATATTTTAATATCAAGAAAAAATGATTTGAAAGAGAAAATATTATTATCAATTTTACTTCCATTATCAGATTCACAAATAATGAATCAAACATATAAAGATGAAAATATGAAAGAAGATTTTGAATTTGAAAGTAATTTTTATTTAATTAATTTAAAATCCCCAAAATCAAAATCATTATTATCACATTATAGATTTTCTTTAATAAATTCAAAAGAAGAAGATGAGTTAAAAATAGAAGATATTTATTATAATTTAGAAATAGCAAATTATCCTTATATTCCATCACCAATAATGATATCAAATATTAATGAGTTTGTTAAAATTTTTAATAATAAAATTTTTTTAAGAATTTATACAAAGGAAATGAATGATGAAAATCAAAATTATTTTTTTATAATTAAAAATATAAAGAATCAACCTATAAGTATTACTGTTTCACATTCAAATGAATATTATCCAAAAAATAATGAATTAATTAGAGTTTCTTCAGTAAAAGAAGGAGAAATATCTTTAATTCATCAATCTATTTTTGTTAAATTAAGAAATTTACATTATTTAAATTTTCAAGTTATTCCTTGTAAAAAACAAAATACTGATTTTGAATTATACTTTGGTTTAAAAAATGATAAAAAAACAAAATATTCATTAACAAATAATTATAAAATTGAAAAGTCATTTCTTATATATAATGGATATGGTGAATTTGATATTTATGGGGATGCAATATTTAAACATTCAATTTTTTTTTATAAAAGTATTCAAAATGAAAATAAAAATAATAGTTTTGAAATTAAAGTTGAAAAATATTTATCCAGTATAGACATTAAAATACCAATTGAATCATATGCTTATTCTTATTATTTTACTATTTATATTGCTGAAAATAATGCAGAAAATAATAAAATTTTTGAAGACCCTTGTTATTTAATTGAAATTGCATCTTTTAATAAATCAGTTGAATTTTTTCATAAGACTATTTTTAAAATTACAGATTATAACATTAATGAAAAAGAATATAAATATTCTTATAATTTAACTAATCAAAGCAATTTAATTATTAGAGTTTTAAGGAATGATAGTACAATTTATGGAGATTTAGAATTATCACAAATCTATTATTATAGTGATACAAAAAGTTCTTATTTAATAATAGTTTTATTTATTGTTATCTTAATTTTAATAATAATTATTATCATTATATATTGTATTAAAAGTAAAAACAAAGAAAAATCAGAAGGAAAAATTTTAATTATCAAACAAATAAATAGTGAATTTTCAGAGAATGATGAAATGAATTCATCTATTCTTTAAAAAATAAATTATCTTAATTAATATTTAAACAAATATAAAAATTATTATTCCTTATATTATTTTAAAATTATAAAAAAGAATAATTCCTTAAAAAATATAAAAATACTATATTAAGAATTTCTAAAATTATTATTATTTTCTTCACAATAACATTTATAAATATTTATATATAAATATAAAACAAAAACATAATTCCCATTCATTAACTTTTATTTATATTATAAAAAAAATTAATTTCTTTCAAAAATCATCAAACCAATTTTTTGAATGTTTAGAATAATCACTATCTTCAATATTTCCACCTCTAATAACTTCTTTATCTAATTGAATAGCATGTCCAACATCATTTGAATAACCTGCATTATCAACTTTATCTTTTTGAATATAATTAATAAAAGGACTACTTAAATTATTTAACATTTTTTCATTATTTGATTTAACAACTTGAGGAATAAAAGGAACTTTTATTTTTTTTAATTTCAAATCTCCAAAATTATAATCTTTAAAATATTCACTTTCTAATACATTTTGAAAAGAAGAAATTCTTAAATGAATATCTTTAATTAATAATTTTTCTAAAAATTTTCTAAAAGAACCATTATCTCCTTTAGATAAAGGAAAATTAATTTTTCTATTTAAAATTTCTTTATATATAGTATCAGGTTGTTTTGCATTATTACCAAAAGGATATTCTGCATATAATAAATAATATAATATAATACCAACTGACCAATAATCACATGAAAAAGAATATCCTTTTCCATTTAATATTTCTGGTGCTGTAAACATTGGAGTTCCTATTATTGTTTTTGTCATATTTTTTTTTATTCTTTTACAAGTTGCAAAATCTATTAATTTTAAATATCCTTTTTCATCAATTATTAAATTTTCTGGCTTAATATCTCTGTGAATTATACCACATGAATGTAAGTCATTTAATATTAAAAATAAACAAGCTCCATAAAATTTAATTTGATTTAAATCATGAAATGGATTTCTCATTTCTATATATTCACCTAATGTTATTCCATTTATGTATTCTTCAATAAAAAAACACCAGGAATTATTTTTTAATGTTTTAACATATTTTACTATGAAAGGATAATCTAATCTTTTTGATGCTTTTTTTTCATTTATTAAATATGAAATAAATTTACCTTTTGCTTCATTTTTATTATAACAACCTATATAATATGCTTTAACTGTATATAAAAATATTTTATTATGAACTAAATAAATATTATTTTCTTTTCCTCTATGAAGTGTTTGAAGATAATATAAATTTCCAGGAAATAATTCCATATCATCTAAACATAATTTTTTCTTTGTTTTTTTATTTAATTCTGAATCTCCCATTAAATCATAAAAGGAATTTTTTTCTATATAAAGTAATTTTGTATTTTGAGAACAAATTACTTCACTTTGAACTTCTTTTTCATTTAATAAAAATAATTCACCAAATGAATTTCCTTTATGAAATTCTTTAAATGTTTTACCATCTACTTTTAATTTTACACTACCATTAATTATAAAATATACTTTTTCATTTATTACACCTGAAAAAATAATTTTATCACCTTTATTATAATTTATAATTTTAAAATCTTTTGCAATATTTAATAATTTACCATCACTTAAATGATTAAATAAATAAATTTCTTTTAAACATTCAATCCATTTTGTTCCAGTATTACCATTAATTAAAATAGATTCAGTAAAATCAATATAAGAACATTCTAAAGTAATCATATGATTTGTATTTACAATTATATTTCCACTTTTTTCATATGATAAAAGTTCTTTTCCTACTATATCAAATGATTTTAAAACTATATTTTTGGACCTTGAAATATGTTTTAATGCAACTCCAGATATTATTATTATTATTTTATGCTCTTTATTTTTTGAAAGATATGCTCCTCTTTTATATTCTTCAATTTTAAATTTAGAAAATACATTTTGTATATTTTCTTTTGGTATTATTTGAGAAAATATCTCATCTTTTAATATTGTATTTTTAAAAAAAGAAAATAAGATTTTTTTCTTAAAATCAATACCAAAAACTTCAATAAAACAACTAGGTGGAAAAATATTACATTTAGTGTCTTCTTTAGCAACAATTCTAAAATCTTTTTCACTTTTCATTAAATTATAATAAATATTATCTTTTGATTCAAATTCTTCGAAACAATTTTTAATACCAAAACATTCTCCAACTTTATATAAATCAATTTCAGCATTATTACTGTCACAAAGTGAAATTTCACCACTTTTTATTTCAAAAAAACAATTTAAATCAGTAATAATATGTCCTTTTTTTAATTCTAATTCAATAGTCAAATATTCTAAATTATCCTTATAACTTTTATCCATATTTGTAAATAATTCAAATTCAAAAGGAGTTTTTTTAGCAAATTTATTTTTAATTAAATCAAAAGAAATTTCATCAATTGTATAAAAATTTAAATTCGTTAAAGCTTCAGCATTATAATTTCTAATAATTCCTTCTTTTAATAAAGCCAATTCTCCAAAAATATTTCCTTCTTTTAATATTAATTGTTTATCACATTTATTTGAAGTTAATTTAACTTCTCCTGTTTTAATAATAAATAAACAACTTCCTTCATCTCCTTCAAAAAAAATAGCCGTTTGAGCATCAATTTGAAATTCTTTTATTTCTTTAAATAAATAAGATAAACTATCTTTATCAATTGTATGAAATAAATAATGATGAATAAATAAAGTTGCTAATGTTATTTCATCTTTTGAAGATAAAACTTGTTCATGAACTTCATATTTAATATTCAAATTAGCAGTATCTTGACTCATTTTTTTTTTTGTTGGTTCTTTTTTTATCATTGTTTTAAATTTTGCAAAACCAGAATTTTGATTTTCTTTTTTTTTTTCATAATTATTATTCATTGTAGTTAAAATATTATTAGTATTAGTATTAGTATTTAATTTATCAGTTGCTTTATTTAATAAAGAATCATGTAAACTTTCATTATTTTCAAATATTTCAAATTTTAATTTTAATTCATTATTAATTGAAGGACGACTTGAATGTAATTCTCCACTTTGATTTAATTTTCTCATTGATTTTGCTCTTATTATTTTCTCAGTTGTTATTTTATTTAATCTATGAAAAAGTAAATTATCAATATCATCTTTCATTTGCATTGAACCAAATTTTAATAATTTTTTCTTCTGTGAACGTACTGAAACATTTAAGTCATATGATGGAACAAATAAATCTGAATGTGGTACTGCTGATGTCTCTTTATTACAATTGTTAATACATATTCCCATTTTGAAATTTATTTTTTTGGATTTTTTTTTTATTTTTTAATTTTTTTTAAAGTTTTTTTTTATTTTTTATTATAATCTTTTTTTATATTTTTCATTAAAAGATTGTGATAATTTTCAATTTATAAAAAATTATTATTTATAATATTAAAACTTTTTAATATTTAATTAAAAAAAATGATTAAAGAAATTATTATATAAAAAACAATTATATAATTATAATATAAAAAAGATTTTTTATTTTCCTACTTACATATAATAAGAAAAATTTTTTATAAAAAAACAATAAAAAAACAAAAAAACTTATTTCCTATAAATAAATCATTTATTATTATGATAATAATTTTTTTGAAATTTTTCTAAAGATTTATCAGTATCTAAATAATTATTACTCATTTTTAATAATTTATCATCTGGAATTGATTGTAGAGTAATATGAGTAGTTTGATTATATGCCGATTTAAATGCTAATTGTTCATATGATAATGAATATTTATCTGTACTTACATTGCTTAAATTTTTACTTATTGAATTATTATTACTTTTAATTAGAAGTGTTTTACTTAATTTTGATATTTTTTCTGCTGAATTGTATGATTGTATTGATTTATTTAAATTAAATTTTTGGAAATTTGATATTTCTTTACTTATGAATGAATTTGAAAATTTTTTATATGAGTTTAATATATTATTTTGTTTATAACTTTTTTCTCTTTTTAATATTAAATTTTGTATTTCTTCATTTATTTTTTTTTTAATATCATTATTCATTTCTTGAAATGAGTTATTTATTTGGTTTCTTTTTTTGTTTTTCCTATTATTTTCATTATAATTTTTATATTTATTAGAATTATCATTTAATAATTTTTTTTCAATTTTAATTGGAAATTTATTTTGATTTAATTGTAATAAATTATAAAGAACATCTGATTGTAAACATTGAGATAAATTATAAAAAGATGAATTATTGGATTTTAAATAATTTTTAATATTATGACTTATATATTGATTGGAATTTGGATTAGATATATTTAAATTTTTAATTTTAGTATTATCATTTAATTTATTAACATTTTCAATATTATTTATATTTGAATGGCTAGAATGTTGGAATAAATTGTTTTTTATTCTATTTATATTTTTTATATTTTTATTCAAAAATAATGAATTGTTCTTATAAATAGAAAAAAAATATTTATTTGTATTTGGATGGTAAGTATAATTTTCCCCTTCTTTTAATTGATATAATAATTTTAATGAATTTAAATAAAAATCTTTATATTTATAATTTTCATATAATCTATTAAACCCATTTATATTTTTTATATAAAAAGAATTACTATGATATAATTGTTTTTTATTTAAATTTTTATTCGAAATTATATTTAATCTAAATTTATAAAAAGAATCTAATTTTAATTTTTTTAACTTTTTAGAATAAATTATAGTTAAATTCCTTAAAAGTTTTGATATAAGAATATTATCATTATTTATAAAATTATCATAAATATTTAAACATAATTCTAAATTTTTAAAAAATTATTTATTTACTTTTTGGGTCTTGTTTAATTAATATTTGATATAATAATTGATTTAATGATTTTATATCTTGAATATTTCGACATTTTACAATATAATTATCATTATTTTCTATAATCCCATTTTTCTGCAAAAAAAGAGCAAAACTATTAATATACTTATGCATATTTTTGGAAACAAAAAATAAAATAAATAAAAAAAAATAATATTAAAAAAGCTCAAAAAAATAAAAAAAATAAATAATGGAAAAAGTAAAATTAATTGCTTTATTTATAATAATCATAACTTCAGTAATAAAAATTAATATAATTTAAAAATAGATATTTTCAACATCAAACTTAACAATAGCCGGAGTATCATTCCGTTCAACAAATGTTCGTTGGACAAAACATGGCTACAGTGCATATAGTGCCTTAACACTCTCATGTTCAATATTATCATTTATAACAATATTCATATCAATAATGTCATATTATCCACAACCAAAAAAAAATATATTAAAATTTTTACAAATTCCTTTAACATTATTATCATCATTATTCTTATTATCAATATCAATATTTTCATTTATAGCATCAAGAACAAGATATTTTAAAGATTATTTAGGATGTAATTCAGAATATAATGGAATATTACATGTATATAATTCAATTGATTTATATCTTCAAATAGTTGATAAATATCTTTGTAGTGAAAAATGTCCTTGTACTTTTAATGAGACAACTGCAAGAATGTATACAAGTAATTCATCTACTTCTGCATATTATAATATTTGGAGTAAAAAATTATATCAATATTATCCTGTTAATATTGATAATTGTGGTGAAGAAAATTTAAAAAGTATTTATGATGAATATATTTCAAAAAATGCTTATTTTGATCATACTTTTAATCAAAGAAAATTTCATAGATTTTATAAAAGATTTGAAAAAAAATTTAAATGTACTGGATTTTGTGGATTACATTATTATAATGATTTTACTAATACTAATCAAAAAATTGTTAAATATTTATTTAGTGGATTAAATAATGGAATTCCTGTACATTTTGGTTGTTTACATGTTATGCTTGATTGGGTTAGAAAAATGATACTTTGGTTTGGAATTAATGCAATGGTTCTTTTTGTTGGACAAATGTTACTTTTTATTTTAGGAATTTTTTTTGGTTTCTGTTATTCATATTCAAATGATGATATATATAATAATTCTAATTAAATTTTGTTTTTTGATTTATTTTATATATTTTTATTTTTTGATATTAGATTTATATTGTTTTAATTTTTAAATATTTTTTTTTTATTTATATAATTTTTTTTTTGAATTTTTTTATGGAAATTGATTTAGAAAAATATTCTAATTTTATTATTGGATGGAAAGATACTCATTTAACAATCTCAAAAGATTATTTAAGTTATTATAGTTATATTAATGAAAATACTGTTCATAAATATCATTTATCTGATTTATATTATGCATATTTTTATCTAGATAAGAATAAACTTATTATTAAAATTCCAAAAAGGAATGATGATGATGATATTTTATTAAGACCTATTGAAGAAATAAGTGAAATAGAATTTCGTTTTTTTCATTCTTATTTTAATTATTGTAAATTAAGTTTAAAAGTAAATGAAGATTGTTATAATTTTTTAAATATTGAAAAATATAGTTTGAATAGTAAGGAAATGTATTTAAATATGAATTTATATGTGACTGAGAAATTTTATAGGGAAATATTAGTTAATATAAATAAAAATAAAACTTCTGCAAATTCATATTTAATAATAATGAAAAAAAAATTTTCCTTAGGAGATAAAAATTCATATTTAGATTTAATATATCAAAATTTGACAGAAATAAAAGAAAAAATGTTTAATAATACTAAATTAAATGAGTTACCATTAATTGATAATACAGAAACTAATAATATTAATAAAATGAAAATTGATAATTCTGAGAATAATAAATATCATTTAGAAAATATTGATAAATTAAGACAATATAATATTATATTAGTAAGATTATTAATTGAATTTAGAAGAACAATTTTTGAAAGAATTATTACTTCAAATTATAAAATATATAATATTTCAAATATAAGTGATAATAATATTAAATTCAATAAATTAGATATTGTTTCTAGATTTCTTTTTATTAAAGAAGGAGATTTAGATTTAAATATATTACAAAAGAAAAATGTAGAATTACAAAATACAAAAAAAGATTTATTAAAATCAAATGAAAATTTATTAAAGCATTTACAAAATTATTTAAAAGAAAATAATTATCAATTATACTTTTGTTTTAAATGTGGAAATATAATTACAAAAACAGAAATGAAAAGAAGTAATTGTTATTATGATTCAAACTGTACAAAAATTTCATATTTTTATTGTAAATTATGTCAAATTCATTTTTGTAATTATTGTATTTTTTATCCTAGAAATTTAAAATGTTTAAAAGGGCATTTTTTACAACCAAAATTAGTAGAAAAAAATGATTTAATATGCTCAATTTGTGATAATCAAAATTTAAAATGTGAATGTTATTATATTTGTAATGAATGCAATGATATAAATATTTGTGGTTATTGTTATGATAAAATAAAACAAAGTATTACAATTGAATATAAATGTGATAAATGTAATAATTTTTTAATTTGGAGAAAAGGATTAATTAAAAAATGTAATAAATGTAATTTAATTTCTAAATGTTTTTTGTTTTGTTTTTTTTGCAAAGATTATTATTGTTTAAAGTGTTATAAAAATAATAATAATAAATGTGGTTTAAATCACGATTTAATAGAAATGAATTTAAATCACTTTGATAATAATAAAACTTTTTGTTTTGGTAATTTAATAAATAATAATTTATATGATATAATTCACGGATATAAAATGCTTAATAGAAGTAATTGTGATATTTGTTATAGAAAATTTTGTTTTAAATATTATATTTGTATAAGATGTTTATTTATAATATGCCAAGGATGTTATAATAAAAAAGAATAAAAGAAATTATAAAAAAATTTTAAAAATATTTATATAAATTTTTAATAAAAAAACAAAAAAAAAAGAATTATAAAAAAATTATTATCTAAATTTATCATATTACATATTAAGTATAAATTCAATAAATAAGCAAAAAATACAAAAATAAAATGGATGATTTTGAAACAGAATCAATATTTTCAAGAGAAGGAATAAAAAAAATCCAAGAAGATAGAACAAAAGAAATACAAGTAAGAGAAAAATTGAATCAAGTAAGAGCAGATTACAGAGAAAAAATGTAAGTGAAAAAATATTAATATAACCTTTAAAAAATATAGAGATGCAATTCGTACATTAGCAAATGAGATTTTACAAACTTCAGAAATGCAAGCAACAAAATATTCAAAATACTTAAAAGATATTCAAAGAAGAGTTGATAAATTACCAGAAGAAATAAAACTTGCTGATAAAAGAAAAATGGAAACTGTAAAAAAAATAATTGATGATATAGAAGAAGAAAATAATAAATTTATTGAAATTAGAAATGAATTATTATTTAATTATGAAAAAAAAAAAGAAGAAGATAATGAAGAAGTTGAAGAATTAGGAGAAGAAAATTCAAATAATGAAAATGAATCTTCTAATAAAAATTTAGTAGTAAAGAAAAAAAAACAAATTCCAAAAAAAGAAAAAGGAAGAATACAAAAAATAATTGATTTTTTATATTGGTTATTTCCTTTATATGGTAATATTACATATTTAAAATTTAATTTTAATTCAACAATTTATACTTTATTTGAATCAATGAGATTTTTATTTTTATCTTCATGTTGTACTTGTATTATTTATATAATATTAATTTTTAATCATTTAATAAAAGGAAAAAAATATAAAGGAAATGATAAATGTAAATATGGAATTCCTTGTCATTGGTTATATTCTTCATATGATATAAATGAATTTAATAAATATTCAGTCTCATATGGAATTTGGATTTTTATATATTTTACATTTTCATTTATTTATTATTGTGTAATGTATTCTAGAAATTTTCAAGAAAATATTTATAGAAATAATAATCGTTATGAAACAATTTCAGCTCATTTATTTAATTCATGGAATTTTCAAGTTAATACAAAAGAAAGAGCTGCATTTGATGCTGATGATATTTATCATGATTTAAAAGAAGCAAAAAATGAAATATTACTTAAATACGTTGGTAAAAATAAAAAATATAAATGTAGACATAAATGTTATTTTTTTTGGGCAAATTTTATTGCTGTTATTATTTGTGTTGTTTTCTTATTAATTGTTGCTTTTTCATTTAATATTAGAAATACTTTGAGAACAACAAATAAATATATTAAAAAAAATGCTATGAATGATAATATTGCAGATATGGTTTTTTATCTTCTTGTTATAGGATCTTTTTATTTATTTCCTTATTTAATGGCATTAACTGTTAGATTAGAACCTTATAAAAAAAGAGAAGATGCATATTTAGTCAAAACTTTAAAAAAAATAATTGCTGTTATTTTAGGTTTTGTAGTTTTTTATATGATGGAAGTTTTTGCAACTTTAACTGCTCCTAAAAAAAAAACAGATGATAATAAATTAAAAGATTTATCTACTTTTTTTAATTGTCCAGGTAAATATTCAAATAAAACTGGTGAATTAGACACAAATAGTATAAAAAGTAATTATGATGCAATTGTTGGAAGTGAATATGCAGCATGTAGAGAAGATGCATTTGCAGTAAATTTCTTTTTTTTATTAATTACTTATGTTTTAATGTATTATGCAATTGAAGGAATTACATTTTTATCTAAGAAAATATGTAATAAATGTGTAAAAAAAAAACAAATTGAATTTGATCCAATTTATACTTTTGTACATATATTTATTGTTTTTGTTTTATTTTCTTTTACTATTATTTTTATGCCTGTAATGGCACTTCCTTTTCCTTTTGTTATGTTTGGTTTATTTAAATATGAATTTTATAAATTAAAATTTTTTGCAAATTGTAAATTTGATGAAACAAGTATTAAAAATTTATCAAATGCAAAAAAAATATTAAATTACTTTTTAGCATTTACATTATTAACTTTATTAGGAATAACATATCTTTATGCAGCAAAATTACCACATTATACAATGATTAAATG
Source organism: Isotricha prostoma (assembly GCA_023807205.1). Lineage (NCBI taxonomy): Eukaryota > Ciliophora > Litostomatea > Vestibuliferida > Isotrichidae > Isotricha > Isotricha prostoma. The sequence goes on along the minus strand of JAJMZS010000312.1, from coordinate 37,822 downwards.
TTATAAATCAAAAGGAACTGATGGAGAAACAATAATGTTTAGTGATCAAGTAGTTATGTGTGGACCAACTTCTTATAATTCTAGAATATCTTTTGGAATGTCTTTTAAAATGAGAAGTGCTTTTTTCTTTGGTTGGATTTATCGATTGGCAAGAGAAGCTATTTCTATTATGATTTTATTATCTATTATTTTTATTATTTTTATTTATAGAAAGTATACTCCTACTAAAGATTATTATGATTTTATTATTAAGAAACAAAAAGAAATTTTAGAAACTTTTCAATTACTTTATCAACAAATTTCTAAAAGAGATTTAATTACTAAAAATTTGCTACTTGTTGCTAAAAATGAACAAAAAATAGATTAATTTTGGGTTTTTTTATTTTAGAATATTTTTTTTGATTTTTATTATATTATTTTATAATTTTTAATTATTATTAGAGAAAAAAATTATTTTATATATTATTATTTTATTTGATTTTATATTCTTTTTTAATTAATAGAATAAAAAATAAAAAATTAAAATTAAAAAAAAGAAAATTAAAAATTAATAAAATAATAATAAAATGGGAATAGAAGGTTCATGTTGTCAAGGTAAAAAATAAAAAATGATATAACAATAATAAAAAGTAGCTGGAGATAAAAAAAGTGAAATAAAAGTAGAAAATTCAGAAGAATCAAAAAAAAACGAAAATGAAAATGTATTATATGAAAAATCAATAATCAATAATTCAGGTGATCATAAAAACAGTACATCAATTACAAAACCTACAAATGCACAAATTGAAAAAAAAGTAGAAATTAAACCATTAAATTCAGAAAAACAAGTAAATACTCAAAAAATGGGAGAAACAATTTTAAATCAAATTTATCAACACAAAAAAACTTTAAATCAATTAAAAAAAGAAGGAAAAGATTTAAAATTAACAATGGAATCTCAATTTAATAAAATTGAATCTTTTGATTGTGATAATAAAGAAGAAGAATTAAATAATAAAAATATTAACCATATAATGACAAAAGATGAAGAAAATCAAATTAGAAATTCTTTAAAAAATCATTTTGTTTTTAAAGATATTACTTCAGATGTTTTAAATTTAGTAATTAATGAATTAATTTTTTGTTCTTTTCCAAAAGGAACTATTATTTATAAAGAAGGAGATGAAGGAAATTTTTTTTATATTATTTCATCTGGAAGTGTTGAAACAATTGAAAAAGGAGAATTAAAAAAAAAATATACTCAATGGGAATGTTTTGGAGAATTAAGTTTAATTACACAAAATAAAAGAGAAGAAACTATTATGTGTATTGAAGATGTTTCTGTTTTTACTATTGAGGGTTCATCTTTTAGAGATATTCAAAAAAGAATTAATGAAAAAATACTTAAAGAAAGATTTAATTTTTTAAATACTATTTCAATTTTTGAATCACTTGATAATATTTCTAAATATAATGTTGCCCAAAAAATAAAATTAAAAGAATTTAAAATAAATGAAAAAATTATTAATAAAGGTGATTTTGGAGATAATTTATATATTATTAAAGATGGTTTAGTTTCTTGTAAAATTGGAGAAAAAGAAATAAGAAAATTAGGTAATAATGATTATTTTGGACAAAATGCAATTTTAATTGATGTAAAAAGAGGAATGGATATTATTGCATTACAAAAAACTTTATGTTATGAATTATCAAGAAATGATTTAAAAGATGCTTTAGGAAAAGAATATATTGATGTAATATTATTTTGTTTTTTTAGAAATTGTGTTGATAAAAGTGATTATTTAAAAATAATATTTAATGAAAATTTATTACAAGATATATTTAAATCATTTAAAATTAAAATATATGCAAAAGATGAGAAAATATATCAACCAACAAATCAAGATAAATTAAAATCAAATAATAAAAGAATGATAGTAGTAATTGAAGGTTCATTATATAAAGAATCAAATAATGAATTAAAAGCAGAAAAAGGAAAAATAATAGGAGAAGAAATATTTAAAGATTATAATAATACTATACCAGAAGATTTAATTGCTCTTCCGGATTGTATTTCATTAGAAGCATCAATATTATCTTTATCAAAAGTAATGAAAATTGATTTAAATCAAGAAAAACCATTAAATTTATTAAATAGAATTGGTAAATTAAAAAAATTATCTTTATTTCGTAATTTATCAGAAAAAACTTTAGAATTAATCGCATCTAAATTAAAAAAAACAAAATATGATGAAAATAAAATAATAGTAACTGAAGATACAGTCGGAGATACATTTTTTTTAATATCAAAAGGTAGAGTTAGAATAACAAAAAATGGTGTTTATATAAGAGATTTAGAAAGTGGAAATTGCTTTGGTGAAAATGTACTTTTATTAAGTGGAGTAAAGAGAACAGCAACAGTAACATCAATTGATAAAGTTGTATGTTATGAATTATCAAAAACTGATTTTGATATTATTTTAGATGATAAAAATATGAAAAATTTCTTATTAAAGCAATTTGCTTTACAAGACACTTCAATAACACTTCATGATTTACAATATATTAAATTTTTAGGAAAAGGAAAATTTGGTTCAGTTTCTTTAGTACATAATAAAAAGAATATATATGCAATAAAAGCAATATCAAGAAAAAGTGTAGAAAAACAAAAAATATTAGCAAAATATTTTGTAAATGAAAGAAGAGTAATGTTAACATTAGATCATCCATTTATAGTAAAAATGGTAAAAAGTATGAAAAATGATTTATTTTGTTTCTTACTTATAGAATATGTACAAGGGAAAAGTTTAGATGAATATTTATCATCAAGATTAACAAAAAAAAACATATTAGAAACACAATTTTATATAAGTTCACTATTATTAATGTTAGAATATTTACAAAAGAAATTTATAGCACATCGTGATATTAAACCAGCAAATATAATGATTGATACAAATGGTTATTTAAAAATGATTGATTTTGGTACTGCAAAAGTTTTAACTGATTATACTTCAACTGTTATTGGTACTCCTCATTATATTGCACCTGAAATATTACAAGGTAAAGGTTATTCTTTAAGTTGTGATTTTTGGTCTGTTGGAATTTGTATGTTTGAAATATTTTATGGTACTTATCCTTTTGGACATTTTGCTAATGAAGTTATTGAAATTTATAAAGAAGTTTTATATAAAGATGTTTCTTTTCCTTTTGAAGAAGAAAAATTTAATAATGTTAATTCGTTTATTAGAGATTTATTAACTAAAAAAGTTAATTTGAGAATTTGTAATGTTAGTATTTTAAAAAATAAACCTTTTTTTGAAAACTTTGATTTTGAAAAATTAAAAGATTTTAAAATTGAACCTCCATTTATTCCTAGTTCTAGTGATTTAAGTGATTTTTTAAATCAAGAAAATCCTTATGAAAATATTGTTTCTCAAGATAATTATGTTTCTAATGGTAAAAAAGATAAAGATGATTATATTCCTCCTGGTTATGATAAACATTGGGCTGAGGAATTTTAATTGTATTTTTTTTTAGTTTTTTTTATTTTTTTTGGGATTTTTTTCTTTGATTTTTTTCAAATTGTTTTTAATTCAGTAGAATTAAGTTTTAAATTGTTCTTATTCATATTCAATTATTTGTTTATAAAATAAATTTATTATACTAAGAAATTTTACTAATTGAGTTTTATGATTTATAAAAATAAATACAAAATTTATAAAATAATAATAATTTGTAGTTGATAATATATATAAAATTTAAATATATATTTTACAATTTATTATTTTAAAAACATACACAATTTTTAATTAATATATTTAATATTATCATATGAAAAATATAATAGAAAAAAAAGTGAACAAATCAAAATTTATTAAATTACATTCATTTCAAAAATCTTTTTTATTCAAAGAAAAATAGAGAAAAATCCTAAAATTAAAAGCAAAAAATAAAAAAATATTATTCCCATAAGTAAATAATATGTGATAAAAAAATTAAGAATCAACATATTTACATTTAAATAAATTTTGATTTGATTTAATAATCATTTCATTTGTAATTTCAGTTTCTAAATTTAACATTAACCAAGTTCCATTAGTTGAAGGTTTAATAATATTTAATTCATTAACATATCCATCTTGAATAACCCATTCTAAATTATCTTTAAAATAAACAGTACAATGAACTTTACTTAATAAATTATCTTGAATAATAATATAATTATTACTATCTCTTCCAATATAAATTCTATTTTGAATTAAAGGATTAATTAAAACTTGTTCAGATCTAAGTGTTCCACTAAAAATTTTTAATCTAAGTATTTTTAATATATCTTTATCTTCATCATTTTTATTATTATTTCTATCATCATATGTAAAAACAATATAAGAATTTCCAATATTAATTAAAAAATTATCTGTTATTATAGTATCAATTGTTAATTTTCTAAAAGTACCAAATCCACATCCTAAATCTAAAATATAATATTTTAAATCATATGGATTAAATTTTATTTGAAAATGTTTTCCAATAAATCTTTGTTCAAAATTTTCTTCAATTGGTTTTAAAATAAAATCAACTTCACTTTTTCTATCATTTGGATAATAACCAAAATATGTATATCCATCTTTTTTATTTCTAAATGATTTAATCATTCCATATGCATCTATTTTTAATATTTCTCCTTTTTTTAAATTATATGATCTTAATATTTCTAATGTTAATTTTGGTGATTTTTCATATACTTTTTTTAATTCCTTTAAATATTTTAAATCTATTTCATTTTTCTTTTTTGTCATTTCTTCTTTGTAATTATAATTATTTATTCTATCATGATCACTGGAATTTAAAATATTTTTTAATTCATCATCTGGAAGATTTACTAAATATTGACTTTGGAGAAGTTGTTCTTGGGATAAAATTATGTTTGTTGTTGGCATTATTAAACTTGAATTATTTTCTGTTAATGTTTTTGTTTGCATTACTTTATTTTGTTTATCTATTCTTATTATTTTATCTGATTTTGTACAACACTAAGTTTTTATTTTTGTTTTTTTAAATTATAAAATATAATATTCTTACTGTATCAATTATTCCCATTTATGAATTTTTTATTTGAATATATAATTTAAAATTTTATTTTTTAATTTTATAATTATTTTTTCTTTTATTATATTGTTAATTGCAAAAATAAAAATAAAAAGTTTGCTTATTTTTTGATATTTTATTCAATATTAAAAATTAAAATAAAAGATTAAAAATTTTATTTTGTTTTATTTTATTTCTATAATATATTATTTATTTAATTTATCCATTTAACAACTTTTTAAAACACCATATTAAAAAAATATAAATGAATGCATAAAAAATTTAAAAAAAAATTAAAAATAAAACATTTTTTTTAAAAAAATCAAATATTAAATATAAAAAAAAAAAACCAAATTAAATCAAAAAAAAAATGAACAGTAACTTAAATTATATAACCTAAATAAAAAAACAGAATATAGATTAATAAAAAAACTAGGAGAAGGAACATTCAGTGAAGTATTCAAAGCTCAAAATATAAAAACAGGAACATACGTCGCAATAAAATGTTTAAAAAGTTCATTTAGTAGTATAGAACAAGTAAATAATTTAAGAGAAGTTCAAGCATTAAAACGTCTTCAAGGTCATAAAAACTTAATAAAATTAATAGAAGTAATATTGTAAGAATAAAAAAAAATAATTTAAAAAAAAAATATTAAAATTTTTATAGTGATGAACCAACAGGAAGAGTAGCATTAGTATTTGATTTATTTGCAATGAATTTATATGAAGCAATAAAAGATAGAAAATGTTATTTAAAAGAATCAAAAATAAAAATATTTGCATATCAATTATTAAAAGCAATGGAACATATGCATAAAAATGGTATATTTCACCGTGACATAAAACCAGAAAATATATTAATAAAAGATAATTATTTAGTTCTTGCTGATTTAGGATCATGTAAAGGTATTTATTCAAAACCACCTTTTACAGAATATGTATCTACAAGATGGTATCGTGCACCTGAATGTATTATGACTAATGGATATTATAATTATAAAATGGATATGTGGGGAGTTGGTTGTGTTTTATTTGAAATTAGTACTTTGTTTCCTTTATTTCCTGGTGATAATGAAATTGATCAAATGAAAAAAATTGAAAATATTTTAGGAACACCTAATCAAGATATTATTAATATTTATAAAAAACATTCTATTATTGATCATGATAATCAAATTAATTATTTTAGTAATAAAAAAGGAAGTGGATTTTCTAAATATATGAGTCATTGTTCAAATGAATTAATTGATTTAATTAGTAATTTACTTATTTATAATGTTGATGATAGATTTTCTGCAAAACAAGCACTTCAACATAATTACTTTAAAGATATTAATGATCAAAATTTAAATATGCTTAAAATGTCTATTATGGGAATTAATAATTCACAATTAATGAAAAATTTTATTAATGAATCTTTATCTTTTATTAAAAGTACAGAAGATTCACAAGGAAATATTAATAATGTTCCTAAGAAAAAAAGTAAAGAAAAGAATATTATTAGTTATTTACCTGAAGTAAATAAAAAAAATTCTAATAATAATATTAATAATAATAATGGGTATATATATAATGAACAACATTCTCAAAGAAGTTTTCAATCTTCTAATAATGAAGATGATGCTAATAATTCTAATAATAAAGATCATTCTCCTATTCATAAAATTAAATTACCAAAATTAGGGAAAATTAGATTTAATAATCAAGATAAAGGAAATAATGCAAATAATAATAGTTTAGATAATGGTAATAATAATAATAACAATAATAATAATAATCAAAATAATAATAATTTAAAAGTTGTTAGTATGATGAAAAAAATGAATATTTTAAAACAAAAATATATTAGTCCTTATTCACAAAAAGCAATTTTTAATATTCCACAGAGACATAATAATTAAATTTTAAATGATTTGGATATTATAAATTTTATTTTTTAGTATTTTGTTTATAATTTATATACTCATTATTATTTTTAATTTATAGGAATATTTTATTTTTAACATTTTAACATTTATAAATATATTAAAATAAAAATAAATAATTATATATTATAAAAATCTTAAATGTATATATTGTTTTTCATTTTTGAAGATATAATAATAAAATTCAAATTAATTCTTCTCTTTTCTTTATTGATTTAAAAATTATTGATATATCATAAATTAATTATAATTTAAAACTATTAAATTCTATCACATTTTTTATTTTTTAAAATTTCATTTTATTTAAAATGCATTTAAATTAAAAGCATAATTTAATTTTTAATACTTCTTAATGGAAAAAATACTTCAACAAGAAGAAAAAAATGTAATTTTAGAAAAATTTCAAAATCAAAAGGTAATAAATAAATCATTAGAAATAAAAGGAATAAAAAAATACAATTTAAACGGTGATTTAATGTATAATATAGATAATATAAAAATAGAATGTGAAAAAAGAGAAGGAATAAATTTAATAAAATATATTTGTTTTATTTTAAATGAAAATAGGGAAGATTTAATTGTAGGGTTTTATCAACATTTAGGTAAGGATTTTTTATTAGGAAAATTTTATGAAACTTTAGAAATTGAAAATAAAGGAGGAATATATAAAAAAATACCTAATAAAAAAAAAGATGAAAATGAAATTTTTCTTATTGAAGATCAAGAAAGAAAAACTTCAGGAGGTGTTTTATTTTCTTTATTAAAACAAGATAAAGAAAGTAAAATAATATATAAAAAAATAACAAAAAATGATTTTAAAGAAAGAAATAATAGAAAAAAAACTTATAAATTATTAAAAAAATTAGCATTATAAATTATTTTTTATACCAATTAAAAGTTTCAAATTATAAAAAATTTTTTTTAAAAAAATAATAATTAAACAGAACAAATAGTTTCTAAAGTCTCATCATCATTTTGTTGAAAATTAATTCCATTATTAAACCCATTTTCTTTAAATTCACTTCTAATAGGTAAAAACCATAATAAAGGATTTTTTCCATAAACTTGAATCCAATTTTTCCAAATTCCAATATCATATTTTGACTTTAAAGGTTTATAAGTTTGAATATTAATATTACGGTCATTTTTAACAATAGAATATCTTTCTTTAGGAAAAAAAGTAAAATCTTTATGACTAATATTATATTCAAAAGTTGTATAATTACTACAAACTAACATAATATGAAAAATAAATAAAATTCCTAAAAATATTGTATAAAATATTGAAATAAAATATATTATTGTAAAAATAATTGCTTTTATTGTTGAAATATGAATTTTGATTTTATATTCTTTTTTTAATATATTTTGAAAAAGAGGTGAAAAAATACATAAAAAACAAATTAAAAGAATAAAACAATATAAAACTGAACAAATAAAATATTTATAATTTGATATTGTAACACAATTATCAAACCAAATACAATGATGATCCATTTTTAAATAACAAGTTCCACAAAATTTACAATGATGACATCTATCAGGTTTAAATTTATTACAAGTATAACAAAATCTAACTTCTCCTTGTTCAGTTCTATCATTAATAATATAATAATCTTCATTTGAAATATTATTCTTATTATTACTCATATTAAAATTTTTTATTTTTGGAATTCTATTATAATTATTATATAACATTTCTTCTAAATCTGCTGATTTTAAAGCAATATATTCTATTTTTTGTTGTGGATTCATTTTATCCATTGAATCTAAAGTAAAAATTGAATTATATGGTATTTTTTCACATTTTGTAAACCATGTTAAAAGAAAAGAAAATATTGCTAATAATATTATTATTATTAAAAATATTGCATAACATTTTCCTAATGATGGTACTGATATTGCATTTTTATTTATTTTTTTATTTGATAATTTTGGTATTATGTAATAATATGTTATCATGAATATATAAAATAATAAAGTGATTAATACAAATAATACTGGAATTTTTGATATATATTTATATATTTTAGTATTATATATTTCTTTTTTTGATACTTTTTTTACTTTTATTTCATCAGAAGAATTTATTGATAATTGTGTTTTAGTATCACGAGTTGAATTTAACATTTTAAAAAAAAACAATTATCACATAAATTAAAAAAATAAATAAAAGAAAAAGAATAAAATATTTAAATTAATTTATATAAAAAAATCTAATATAAAAAAAATGAATAAAAATACAATATACTACCGCTTTTCATGTGAAAATAAAAAATACAATATAAACTTTGATACAACAGAAATAAGTATAGGAGATATAAAAAAAGAAATAATAAAAAGAAGAAATATGAATGATAAATGTCCAGAAAAATTTGAATTAATATTTTACAAAGAAAACAACGAACAAATAACAAGTGACAATTTCAAAGTAGAACCCTTACAAAAATTAATAATAAAAAGATTTCCATCATATAGATTAAGTAGTCAATTTATAAAAGAAGTAACAGATCCTTCTCAAATTCCTTTAACAAAAGGAATTGAATTTAATAGATATAGAAGAAATCAATATCAATTAGTTAATGCAAGTGAGCCATTAGAAAAAATTGGTCCTAAATTAACTTTAGAAATTTTACAAGATAAATTTAAATGTCGTATTTGTCAAAGAAAAGAAGATAATGAATATAAATATTTACCTGTTATTACTTTATGTTGTTATGAAACAATTTGTAAAAATTGTTATGATAAAAAAGATGAAAATGAATGTCCATTTTGTAAAAAAGAAAAAAATGGTATTATACCAAATAATAGTGAAAAAGAATTTAAAGAAAAATTATATGAAGTATATGAAAAAATGAAAGAAAATGCAAAACAAATACAAAAAGAAATGGAACAAGAAAAATTTTCAAATAATAATAATCCAAATAATATAAATTATACTCAAAATAGACTAAATTTTAGTCAATTAATTCCAAGAGAAAATCCAAATCCAAGTTATTCTCTTTTTGAAAATGCAAAATTTTATATAATAAAATCATCAAATAAGGAAAATTTAGAAATATCACAAAAACAAAATGAATGGGCAACAACAATAGGAAATCAAAAGAAATTAAATGATGCTTTTCAAAAAGGAAATGTAATATTAATATTTTCAGCAAGTCGAACAAGTGCATTTCAAGGATATGCAATAATGACATCTTATATTGGAGATAAAGTAAGTGCTCATTGGCAAAATGAAAATGGTATTAAATTAGGTGGTTCATTTTCAGTTTATTGGTTATGTACTTGTGAATTATCATTTGGAAGAATTAAAGATTTACAAAATCCTTTAAATCAAGAAAGTGTATATAAAAGTAGAGATTCTACTGAACTTTCTAAAGAAATTGGTATTAAATTATGTTCTTTATGTTATGAACAAGAAAAAGTTGAAAGTGGTAAAATTAAAAAAGAAATTGATGTTGAAAAAATTGAAAGTATTATTAAAAGTAATAAAGAGAAACAAATGCAGAAAAATAAAATTAGTAATATTAATGGAGTTAATATTATTGGGAATAATATTCAAAATGGTAATAATATGAATATTAATAATATTATTCGACCTAATTTTATACCAAATTATCAAACTATGATGATGAATAATATGTGTGGGATTTATAATATGAATATGATTCCTATTTTACAAAATCAACAATTTTTACAAAAAAAACAATTTATGGAAAGAGAAATTGAAAGAGAAAGAAGTAGAGATAAGAGTAGAGATAGACGAAATAAATCAAAATCTAAATCTAGAAGTAGGAAAAGTAAAGATGATTAAGTATGTTTTTTTATTTTTTATTGATGTATATTTATATATTTATTTGATTTAAATTATGATAATTTATTTTTATATATAAATTTTTTATTTCTTTTTTTTTCATTTATTTTCAGTTAAATAATAAATAATATAATATCATTAATTTTATAAAATAAAAAATGAATATAAAAGGTGATAATAATAGAAATAAAATAAGAAATTTTTCAGCAAAAACAGAAACAACATTAACATCAAATCAACAAAATATATTACCAGATATAGATGTAGATAATAATATAAAATATATGAGACAAAATAGTTCAGAAGCAAAATTATTAAATGAATTAAGTTATAAAACAATATAAAACTGAACAAATAAAATATTTATAATTTGATATTGTAACACAATTATCAAACCAAATACAATGATGATCCATTTTTAAATAACAAGTTCCACAAAATTTACAATGATGACATCTATCAGGTTTAAATTTATTACAAGTATAACAAAATCTAACTTCTCCTTGTTCAGTTCTATCATTAATAATATAATAATCTTCATTTGAAATATTATTCTTATTATTACTCATATTAAAATTTTTTATTTTTGGAATTCTATTATAATTATTATATAACATTTCTTCTAAATCTGCTGATTTTAAAGCAATATATTCTATTTTTTGTTGTGGATTCATTTTATCCATTGAATCTAAAGTAAAAATTGAATTATATGGTATTTTTTCACATTTTGTAAACCATGTTAAAAGAAAAGAAAATATTGCTAATAATATTATTATTATTAAAAATATTGCATAACATTTTCCTAATGATGGTACTGATATTGCATTTTTATTTATTTTTTTATTTGATAATTTTGGTATTATGTAATAATATGTTATCATGAATATATAAAATAATAAAGTGATTAATACAAATAATACTGGAATTTTTGATATATATTTATATATTTTAGTATTATATATTTCTTTTTTTGATACTTTTTTTACTTTTATTTCATCAGAAGAATTTATTGATAATTGTGTTTTAGTATCACGAGTTGAATTTAACATTTTAAAAAAAAACAATTATCACATAAATTAAAAAAATAAATAAAAGAAAAAGAATAAAATATTTAAATTAATTTATATAAAAAAATCTAATATAAAAAAAATGAATAAAAATACAATATACTACCGCTTTTCATGTGAAAATAAAAAATACAATATAAACTTTGATACAACAGAAATAAGTATAGGAGATATAAAAAAAGAAATAATAAAAAGAAGAAATATGAATGATAAATGTCCAGAAAAATTTGAATTAATATTTTACAAAGAAAACAACGAACAAATAACAAGTGACAATTTCAAAGTAGAACCCTTACAAAAATTAATAATAAAAAGATTTCCATCATATAGATTAAGTAGTCAATTTATAAAAGAAGTAACAGATCCTTCTCAAATTCCTTTAACAAAAGGAATTGAATTTAATAGATATAGAAGAAATCAATATCAATTAGTTAATGCAAGTGAGCCATTAGAAAAAATTGGTCCTAAATTAACTTTAGAAATTTTACAAGATAAATTTAAATGTCGTATTTGTCAAAGAAAAGAAGATAATGAATATAAATATTTACCTGTTATTACTTTATGTTGTTATGAAACAATTTGTAAAAATTGTTATGATAAAAAAGATGAAAATGAATGTCCATTTTGTAAAAAAGAAAAAAATGGTATTATACCAAATAATAGTGAAAAAGAATTTAAAGAAAAATTATATGAAGTATATGAAAAAATGAAAGAAAATGCAAAACAAATACAAAAAGAAATGGAACAAGAAAAATTTTCAAATAATAATAATCCAAATAATATAAATTATACTCAAAATAGACTAAATTTTAGTCAATTAATTCCAAGAGAAAATCCAAATCCAAGTTATTCTCTTTTTGAAAATGCAAAATTTTATATAATAAAATCATCAAATAAGGAAAATTTAGAAATATCACAAAAACAAAATGAATGGGCAACAACAATAGGAAATCAAAAGAAATTAAATGATGCTTTTCAAAAAGGAAATGTAATATTAATATTTTCAGCAAGTCGAACAAGTGCATTTCAAGGATATGCAATAATGACATCTTATATTGGAGATAAAGTAAGTGCTCATTGGCAAAATGAAAATGGTATTAAATTAGGTGGTTCATTTTCAGTTTATTGGTTATGTACTTGTGAATTATCATTTGGAAGAATTAAAGATTTACAAAATCCTTTAAATCAAGAAAGTGTATATAAAAGTAGAGATTCTACTGAACTTTCTAAAGAAATTGGTATTAAATTATGTTCTTTATGTTATGAACAAGAAAAAGTTGAAAGTGGTAAAATTAAAAAAGAAATTGATGTTGAAAAAATTGAAAGTATTATTAAAAGTAATAAAGAGAAACAAATGCAGAAAAATAAAATTAGTAATATTAATGGAGTTAATATTATTGGGAATAATATTCAAAATGGTAATAATATGAATATTAATAATATTATTCGACCTAATTTTATACCAAATTATCAAACTATGATGATGAATAATATGTGTGGGATTTATAATATGAATATGATTCCTATTTTACAAAATCAACAATTTTTACAAAAAAAACAATTTATGGAAAGAGAAATTGAAAGAGAAAGAAGTAGAGATAAGAGTAGAGATAGACGAAATAAATCAAAATCTAAATCTAGAAGTAGGAAAAGTAAAGATGATTAAGTATGTTTTTTTATTTTTTATTGATGTATATTTATATATTTATTTGATTTAAATTATGATAATTTATTTTTATATATAAATTTTTTATTTCTTTTTTTTTCATTTATTTTCAGTTAAATAATAAATAATATAATATCATTAATTTTATAAAATAAAAAATGAATATAAAAGGTGATAATAATAGAAATAAAATAAGAAATTTTTCAGCAAAAACAGAAACAACATTAACATCAAATCAACAAAATATATTACCAGATATAGATGTAGATAATAATATAAAATATATGAGACAAAATAGTTCAGAAGCAAAATTATTAAATGAATTAAGTTATAGAACACAAAGATATGAAAAAAAATATAAACAATATCAACATTTAAAAGGAGAATATGGTGATTTATTAGATGATTTTAATAGAAATTTTGTTTCAGTTGAAAATATAAATAGTAAAAAAAGAGAAGTATTAGAACAATTAAAAGTAGAAAAAGAAAATGAATATAATGTAAAAACAGACCTTCAAATGACAAAATTTTATCTAATAAACAAAAATAAAGAATTAGCAGATATGAAAGAACGTTTTAAATTAGAAATAATAAAAGAAGACAAATATAAAATAATAGCAGAAAAAGCCATACAAGATTCAAATGAAATATTAAAAAATCAACAAATAAAAATTCAATTTTTTCAAAATTTAGAAGAAGAACAAAAAAAAGATATAGAAGAATTAAGAGAAGTATTTTTAGTAGAACAAGAGAATTTAAGTAAATATAAAGGATTAGTAGAAATACTTCAAGGACAAAAAAGTGTAATTCAAGAAGAATTAAATAAAGAAAGAGAAAAAACAAAAGATATTGCAGAATTATTAGAAAGAGATAAAGTAAATTTATTTGATAATTTAAAAGTTTTAGCTGGAGTAAATGATAATGTTAAAGCAGAATTAAATAAAACTAAAAAAGAATATAGTGATGAAAAAACTTATTTACAAGGTTTAGTTAATGTTTTAGAAGAAAAAAATACAAAATTAAGAGATAGAATTGAAGAAATGAATAATCATAGAGAAGATTTTTATAATTTATTAGAAGTTGAACATAAAAAAAAAAAAGCAAAAAAAATTAAATATAAAAAAGGACAAATGATAAAATTTGTTCCTGTTACTAAAGATAATAGAGATGATACTTGGGAAAGAATTTTAGATTTAAGAAGAAGAATTGATAAAATGATTTTGTTTAAAAAAAAATGTGAAAAAGAAAAAAAAATGTTAATTAATGAAAATCAAAAAGTTGAAAAAGAAAATGAAGAAATTAAAGAAAAGATTAATAAAGAAAAAGATATTATTGAACAAAATAAAAATGATGGAAAGGAAAAAAATGAAGATGAAAAAAATGAAGATGAAAAAAAAGAAGATGAAAAAATTGAAGATGAAAAAAAAGAAGATAAAAAATCAGAAAATGATGATAAAAGTAGTGATAGTGAAGAAAAGGAAGAAGAGAAAAAAGAAGAAAAGAAAAAAGAAGAAAAAAAGGAAGAAATAAAAGAAGAAGAAAAAAAGGAAGAAATAAAAGAAGAAGAAAAAAAAGAAGAAATAAAAGAAGAAGAAAAAAAAGAAGAAAATAAAGAAGAAGAAAAAAAAGAAGAAATTAAATCAGAAGAAAAAAAAGAAGAAAATAAAGAAGAAGAAAAAAAAGAAGAAATTATAGAGGAAGAAAAAAAAGAAGAAATTATAGAGGAAGAAAAAAAAGAATAAAAATGTATAAAAAAAATAAAATTAAATAAATAATGGTTAATTTGTTGTTTAAATATTAAATTTATAATATTTTTTCTTTTAAAAATTAAATAACACTATATAATTATTTTTTATTTTAAAAATAAAAATAATAAAATTAAATACGCTCATATGAAAGAAATATATTTTCTAATAATATTAATATTAAAATGTCTTTCAATTAAATTACCAATTAACATAACACCACATACAACACAAACAGATATTTCAGTAAAATTATCACCATATCTTTCTAAATTAATAAATAAATTACCAACTGTTAATTTATGTATAGGAAATCCAATTCAATGTTTTGATTTATCAATTGATTTAACTTTATCTTATACAATTCTTCAAGATAATGAAATTGAATATTCAATATTTAATAAAAATTATAATAAAAATTCATCAACAACATATAAATCAAATGGAAAATCATTTCCATATTTTTATCAAAATCATTATATTACAAGTAATATTGTTGAAGATGAAATAACAATAAAATTATTAAAAGATAATAATGAAAATAATCAAATAAAAATAACAAAAAAATTTCCATTTTGTTTAATTAAAACAGATAAAAAACTAGAAAAAGTTTTAATAGATGGTTTTATAGGATTAATTAGAAATTATACTTCAACAAATGAAAATTATAATCAATCAATGAATTTAATGAATTATCTTTATGAAAATAATTTAAAACAAATGAACTCAAAATCATTTTCTTTATATTATAAAAGTGATAATAATGGAAATATAAAAGGAGGTGAATTTTCTTTTGGTGAAAATTATACATATAATAAATATTGTATTCCAAATCAAATAGATAGTTTTACTTCAAAAGAAAATGAATGGTTTTGTGATGTTAAATTTATATCATTTAATGATAAAAATTTAAAATATGAAAAAAGAATTTATTTTCATTCTTTATCGCCTTTAATAAAAATGCCAAGAGATCCAGGAATGTTTATTTTAATTAATATGATGAAAAAATCAAATGAAATATGTGAAATTATTACTGAAGATAATGGTAATAATTTTATTATTTGTCCTATTAATTTTGATATTAGAATTTTTGATGATATTAAAATTTATTTTGATAATTTTAATTATTATGTTATTAGACCTGAATATTTATTTGAAAAAATTAAATTTAATGGAAAAGATATTTATATATTTAAAATTATAACTTTTGAAATGGAAGGCACTGAATTAATTATTGGACTTCCTGGTTATATTGAAAATAAAATAATATTTGATATGAATAATAATAAAATTGGTTTTATTCCTTTATTTAATTCAAGAAAAGAAGAATTATATATTAAAATAAAAAGCATTTTTATTATAATAATTTCACTTTGTATATTAGGAATAATAATAAATTTATTCTATATAAATTATGAAACAAGTGATATATAATTTAAAAAAAACTAAACAATAAATTTGAAAATAAATACTATTTCAAAATAAAAAATATATTTATTCATTATTTAATGCTCTTCTTTTATAAAAAAGTATATATGCATTTTTAGTAACAACATTTTTATCTTTTCTAATTGAAATAAAATTATCATTATAATTAATCCAAGTATTTGAATTTTTGCAAATTGCAATATAATGACCCATAGATAATCCACCAGAATGTTCTATTATTCCATATAAATCATAAATAGCTTTATTTTTTTCAGGACCAATTACATAATTTCTCAAATCTAATTCATTTATAGGAAATTCAATCGAAGAATCAATTTTTTTATTTAAAAAAAAAGAAATTACAGGAGTATTTGATTTTATTTTAAATCTTTTAAATTGAATAATTAAATAATTTGATGGTTTATATATATCCATTTTTTTAAGTGCTCTTTTTGATTCTTTACAATTACTACAATACCACATATCTTCTTCTTCTAATCTTTCTTCATTTCTAAATAAATCTAAACAATTATATAAAGATAATTTTTCCACTTTTTTAAATATTTCTTCATTTTTTAATGATTGAAGAGAATTTTTTAATTTTAAATATACACTAACGTCTTGATTAAATTTATTACTTTCTCCCAATAATATAATTATTTTTTGATTTGTGTTTATATTTTTTTGATAAGTAAATAAGTATTTTATTGTATTTGTTTCTTTAAATGTTTCAAATATATTACAAATTGGTTGATTTGAACTATTATATGATTTATGACAAAATTTGCATGATGTTGATGAAAACATTCCTGAAGGCAAATTATAATGATAAATTAATATGTTAATATTTCCTTCATTTTTATTATTTTTCATTAGTAAATAATCTAAATTATTATTTACTAAATTTGAAAATTCTTTTAAAGTATTTGACAATTTAACTGGAATTGCAATTGGATATGAAAATATATTTATTGGTTTTTTATCATCTTTCTCAAATTTAACTGGGTAAATATATAAATTGTAATAATCTAATGATTCTTTAACATATAAACAAATTTCATAACCTTTTTGATAATATTGAAACAAAATTTCATTATTTGATTCTTCATTATTAAAAAATTTACAAATCATTTTATTTTTATCAAGTAGAATTCCTTCAATTAAATTAATATCTTTAAATTTTTCTAATTCAGGAATATTATTCAAAGCTAATTCTTTAACAATACTTAATCTAGTATTGTCAAAAATAGAACTTTTAATAAAAAAGCATATTTTTTTATAAAAAACTTTAACAATAATAATATAATTAATAGAAGGAATAGACAAACCTAAAAACATAAAAGGATCATAATTAATAACTTTTTTTCCGCAATCAGGACAAGTAATAATATTTTTAAATTGTCCATGAAATAAATCAGTAATAATACTATTTTCTCTACTTTTATGATAATTCCACCATCTATTACTTGCATTTAAATCACTTTCATTAATTTCTTGTTCTTTAATTTCCATATAAGGTTTATTTACAATTCTATTTAAATCCTCATGTATATTATCTAAAAATAAAGATAAAAATTCATGTGAATCTTGTTGAATTAAAGGAGCAAATTGAGGAATTTTTCTTGCAACTGCTATTCTAAAATTACTTGGATTTATTGGTTTTTTTTCTTCATTTTCACTAATCCATAATTTTTTTATTAATTTAACATATTCTTCAATTAATTGACCATGAGAGCCTAATCTATTATTATAATTAATTTCTTGATCATAAAAATTATATAAACAATATTTTGTTAAATCTTCTGTATTTGATAAACATTGAATTGCACTATTCATAAAACATGTATTTCCTAAATTATATAATCCTATTAATCCTTTATTTCCATTTGGAGGTAAAATATCTTCAAGGGATTTTTTAAATAATTTTTCTAAAGAAAATTTTTCAAAAAGTAATTGTTCAAAATTTTTATGAAAAGCTAAATGTTTAATTGATGATTTCATACAATTTCTTGAACAAAATTCTTGAAGATGACATTTATCACATGAATAGTTTGTTAAAGGTTTATTACATATTAAACATATGTTTTTTGGAATTTGAAGAAAGGGAATTTGATTATTTTCTATTATTTCAAATATTAAAATATTATCTTTTGATATTGGAAGTTCATTTATTGAAGAATTTTCTAACAATTTTATTTGTTTTAAATTTGGATTTGAAATTGAAGGTAAATCACTTTTATATGCTGGGATTATTTCAAATAAAATATTTGAATTTTTTTTTAATGTAAATATATTTAATATGTAACTATTTATTATATTATCTTCTTTTTCATTATTTATATTTTCTTTTTTTGCAAAAAATTCTTTATTTTTTATTTTTTCAGTTTCATATTTTATACATTTATATATTTTCCCTTTTACATTTCTTATTGTGCTATCTTTTTCAATTGAGATATAACCTTGTTTTATTAATGAATAATTATTATCTTCTTTTTTTAATATATTTTGTAAAAGTAAACATTTAATATATTTATATTTATTTGTTATTTTAAATATATAGCCAAAAAAATCTGATAATATATTCCAATTATTTTCATTAATTAAAATATAATCTTTATTTAATTCCAAATCTTTTTTTAATACATAATTCTCTTCATCATAATTTTCTTTCCAAAAATCTTTAAAATTAATAAGATTAAAATTATTTATTAATCCAGGAAAAATTGCAATTTCTTTTAATTGCCCTTCTATGGGATTACTTTTTAAATTCTCAAATTCAATTAAAAATCCTCCTTTAATTGATTTTTCAATAAAAGAATTTAAATCTTCTTGCTTATTTTTTTTTTCAATAAAAATTTTTAAAAAATGATTTGCATATATAAACCATATTTTACTTATTATATATATATTATTTTCATTAATTGTATTATTCATTTCATTTTCAATATTACTAAAAATTTGAGTTAATTCATTTAATTTATCATTTGAAATATTAGTAAATTTATTTTTTAAATTGACATAATAGTTTTCAAAAAAAATTTCATTTTTTTCTAATAATTTCTTTATTGGTCCATCATATTTTTTATATTTTACTTTTTCAATTAAATTTTCTGCAATTTTTGAAAATTGATATGAAAGGGGAAAATATTTATCATTATTTAAATATTTGGCAATTCTATAAAAACATCTTATTAATATACGAATTGTATATTTATCATTATTTTTATAAAGTTTATAAAAAAATTGACATAACATTAATATTCCATTCTTTTCTTTTTGATAATATTTTATTTTTAAAAGTTGATTATAAAAATTTATTTTATTAGTTTTTGATAAATTTTCGTATGATAAACATATATTTATGAAATATTCTAATTTAAAAAGGGATGAATAACTATTAAAGTGACTTTTTATATATTTTAAAATATGATTTATATTTAACTCATAATGAGGTATAGGTATTGTACTTATACTATTTTTATTTAATTCGATTTTATTTTCTTTTTTTTTACTAGTAGTTATTTCTTCTTCATTTTCATTTTCATTTATTTTATTATCATTATTTTCATTTGTTTTATTATCATTTTTTTCATTTAACTTATTATCATTATTTTCATTTATTTTCTTATCTTCATTTTCCTTTAATTCGTGATCTTCATTTTCATTTAATTTATTATCATTATTTTCATTTAATTTATTATCATTATTTTCCTTTAATTTATTATCTTCATTTTCCTTTAATTTTTTATCATCATTTTCATTTAATTTATTATCATTATTTTCATTTAATTTATTATCATTATTTTCCTTTAATTTATTATCTTCATTTTCCTTTAATTTTTTATCATCATTTTCATTTAATTTATTATCATTATTTTCATTTAATTTATTATCATTATTTTCCTTTAATTTATTATCATTATTTTTTTCTTTATCATTATTATTTGTTAATTGTTTAACTTCATTATAATCAAAATCGCTTATATTATAAATTGCTTTATTTTCTTCTGTTTTTTTATTATTCTTATCTATAATATTATTATTATTTTTTATTTTATCATTAACTTGTTCATCTTTTTTGTCTTCTATTTTTTCTTCTTCATTTTTGTCTTTCTTTATTTTATCTTCATAATTATTTTCTATATTTAAAAAAACTTCATTTTGATTTTCATCAATTTTGTTTCGAATATTTTCTTTCTCATTATCATCTTTTTGGCTTTTATTTTCAATATTTTCATTAAATTTATTTCTAGATTCCATTATTATATTTTAAATAATTAAAAAATAATAAAGAATTAAAAATTATATTAAATTAAATTTAAAATGAATAATAAATATTTTAAATAAAAAATTTATTGAATAAATATAAAAGTTTTTATTAAGAAAAATATTATTTTTTTTTTTATATATTTGATATTTTAATTTTAAGTAAATAATAAATGAAAATAATTCATTATTTTTATTCCTAATTAATAAAATAAAATTTTAAAAGAAAAAAAAATGAATATTTCACAAATTAAAAAATCCTTATTAAAAAAAACGGAAAATAAATTAATTAAATTTTAAAAGTGGAATTACTTTTATCTCCAGAATTATCTTTTCTCTTTTCATAAATAAGTAAATTATTATAAAACTTATTAACTTTATTAAAAATATCAGCAATATCCAAAATATCAGTTCTTTGATCTTCAATCATCATAGGTTGAAAATCATTAAGTTTACATCCAATAGCAATAATATGTAAAGAATTTTGTATCATTTTCCAAAGTTCTAAAAAATCATTTTGTAAATCAACATCTTCTAAATTTAAAATACCACAAACTCCCATATTTCCACATTCTAAAACATCACTAAAATTAAATACTATTCCTTTTCTTTTTTCAACATCAAAAATTAAATTTTCATTTCTAAATTCTTTAACTAAATCTTTCATTTGTATTTCAGCAATTCTAGGATGAGACAAAAATGGAAAAGTAAATATTTCACATTTATCATTCATCATAATTCTTTCATTATTTAAACTTAAATTAATCATATTAATATCTGGAACTTGTAATTTATCCATTGCATGACTATAAATAAAATGACAAAATTTAATTGAAGATAATAAATCATTTAAACCAAATTTAATATCAATTGCCCAATAATTAATTTCACTTTCATTTGTATTTGTATTTCTATAATTTCTAAAAGCAATTAATTCAATTGTAACATAACCAATAATATCATGTTCATATAAATATTTACCAATTTTTTCACCAATTAAATTCAAATCAATATCATTTAAATTATAACTTGAATTATTATTATTATTAATAGAATCAATTTTACTTATTGATTCATTTTCATTTTTTTTAATATTTTGAATTGATTTTTGTGGTGAAATTGCACCAATATTTCTAAAAGAAAATAAGTTTATTTTATCATATGAAGGTAAATGTTCAATATTTCCATTTGGTTCAATTAAAATTGGAAAAGCAGGACTACCTACAATATTCCCTGGATTATATGTTGGACAAGCTTCAATTATTCCTCTATATTTTAAATAATCTTCAAAATATTCTTCCCAACTTTTATATAAGTAATTTGCACATATTTTTACTTTTTTTGGTATCATATTTTTTAAAACTTCTGATAATAATTCTTCAAATTTGACTTTATTTTCATATATTTCTTTCTTTTTTTTTAAATCTAAATAAGGTTGTATTTTATCTAATTGAATATATGCAATTCCTCTTCCTTGAATTTCATTATCCATTTTAAATACCCAAATATTATAATTTGGATATGATGAAATTAAATGAGATAAAGATGAATAAAATTCAATTTCATCTTTAATATCCCATGCTGAAATAGGAACATGAACTTCATTTGCTTCAAAAATTAATTTTGCTCCAGATTTAGTAAAAATAGTTTCAACTTGGAATAAATCACCCATAAAAATAGGACAATTTAATATAATTGATAATTCAACTTCTATTTTTCCACCATTACCAGGAATAATATAAGCTTCTTTTTCTCCTATAATTCTCTTAATTTGATTTAAAGTTTCTGTTGATAATAATAATAATTCACTAACTGAATAATTATGATTTTTTGGTATATGATTTAAAATATCTGGAATTAAAACATGAAATCTTTCTTTTACATTTTCTACTCCTAAAGTATTCATTATTGAAGTATAATATGATATAATATCTTTATTTATTTCATATGGTGTTATATAAATAATTTCAACATTTGTATCATATAAATCAATTATTCTATTTATTTGATTATTTTCTCTTTGATTAAATTGATCAAATGTACTATTCATCATATGACCATTATCTGTAGTTAATGATATTGAATTAAAATGAATTATTACTCTTGGCATTGATTTTACTAATTCCCATTTTTTTTTAAAATTTGACATCATAAATTTCCATTCTTTATATCTTTTTTCAAATAAATTTTTTGCTCTTTTTCTTGCTTTTACCATTAATTTACTTGAAATATACATATGTTGAATTAATTTTATTTTATCAAAATAACTTCTCATTTCATATAATTTTTTCTTTGCTCTAAAAGTTCTAAATGCCATTTGAATAGTTACTATTCTTTTTTCTTTATTTGAAGAAAAGAATTTAATTGGATCATATGGATCTATTCCTTTTGCTTTTAATTCATTTTCTGGGACACATAATAATAAATCTTTATATTCTATTATTCTCATTTCATCTTTTGCTAATTCTAATAATTTATCTTGATAAACTTGTACTAAAGCTAAATTTAATTTTTTAAATAATTTAGAAAATAATTCAAATAAATATGATATTGAACCCCAATTTGAAAAATTTTCGCTATGAAATTTATTATATTCATCATTTTGAATAACTTGGAAATTACTAAACATAATAACTTTTCTTTTTTCTTGAGTAATATTTTTACTTTCTTCAATTTTACTGTTTTTAGTATAATCAGTTTTAATTAAATTAGCTCTTTTTTCAATTTCATAATCAGTATTAGGTCTTTTAATATTAGTGTTAGGTTTTGTAATAAAGAAATTATCATTATCATCAATATTATTTATGTATTTAATCTCATTATAATTTTCATTTCTTTCTTCAATATTTTCATTATCAAAATCACTTTGATCTTTCATATTAATTTGTAAAGGATTATTTCCTTCATTTTCAAAAGCAGGAGTCAAATCAGCACCTTTTGGTATTAATCCCTTATAAATCATATTTAATAATCCTTTATTTAATTCATCTTTTCTAATTATTGGTTGTTTATTTTTATCATATGTAATTGCATTTGAAGTAAATTTCTTATTTAATACTGAATATTGTAATCTTTTTTCAGGATTCATAAAATTTGGTCTTTTACAAGTTACTTTAATATTATCATAAAAATCAGAATTAATACCATATTTATTTAATAATTTTTCAGTATTCTTTTTTTTTGCATATGAAGTCATTCTTTTATTTCCTTCTATTTCAAATTGACCTTTTACTTTTCTTCTTTTCATATTATTAATATAATTCATTCTTTCTTGATTAAATTCTTTTTTTCTTGGATTTCTCATTCTATCAATTTGACTTTGTTTAGCATATTTTACTGAAATATAAACATGGTCTTCTGGAATGTAATTTTGTTGTTTTATAAAAGGAAGAGGAGAAAATTTATTTTGAAAAGTATAATTTTGAATGTTTTTATTTCTGTTACTTAAATAATTACTTACTAAATATTTTTCTTGAGAAGACATATTTTTTTCTATTTCATCTACTGTTTGTTTTAATTGTATTACTCCAGTGTTTGAATAATTGTTATTTGTTAATAATTTGTTTATTTCTCCTTTAAATTTACTTACTGTGTCTTTTAAGAAATTAAAATTTTTAACATTATCATCCATTTTTTTATTTTGTATTTTTTTTTAATTTTTTTATTGATTTAAAAAAAGAATAATTATTGTTTGATTTGTTAAATTAGAAAAAAATTTCAAAATAATAATATTAAATTTTTATATTTAGAAATAAAAAAAAAATTTATTTTTTTTTAAATTTTTCTTTTATTTATGTAAACTTTATCTTAGATTCATAAAATTGAATTAAAATAAAAGGATTTACTTTTTGAAGATCTTTTGTTAAAATATGTTTTTTTTCAATAATACCATTATTATCAAAAACAACAATTGCACATAATTCATTTCCTTCTTTTTTAATTGTAAATACTTCTTTATATCTTTCATCAACAAAAAATGAATCATTTTTTTTATTATTTAAATTCTCATTGATATTATTATTATTATTATTTTCTTTTAAATCATTATTATTATTATTTTCAAAATTGGATTTTAAATTATTTATATTAGATAAATTTTTTTCTTCATTTACTATATCTTTTCCATTATTTTCAATACTATTATTTTTTTCATGTTCTGATGAAGGATTGTCTGTTTTTTTTCCTAAAAATTTCTCAATTGAATTTTTTTTTTGAGATTCTTTTTGATGTGCTTTTTCATTATAATCATCAATCATTTTTTGAATGTTTTCTAAATTTTTTAAAGGTTCCCAAGTACATTCTTGCATAGAATATCCAACCCATTTTATTTTATATTCTACTTTTCCATTTTTTATTCTTTTATCCACTATTTTCTCTACTTCATATTCATCTGACATTAGCTTTTTATTTTGTTATATTAAATAAAAATATAAATTTTTCTTAAAATAATGATATAATTTATCAATTTATTAATGATTTAAAAAAAAAATTTTTTTCCCCAATTTTTTAAAAATGATGTTTAATGTTCCTGATTCTAAACAAAATTTTTATTTAACTTTAATTGCTACTGCTAATTATGAGAAAGTTAAAGAATTAGATAAAAATAAAAATGTAGTAATTTTAAATCCTGATTTAATAATTGATTCTTTTCATATTAAATTAGGAGTAAATAATGCAATTTATAAAATTAATTCAGGAAAAACTAGAACGAAAATCTTAAAAAATGCAATTATTCATTATTTAACTGTTGATAATAAATTAGAAAATTCGTTAAAGTTACATCAAATAACAAAAAAAGATAAAAATTTTTATATTATTTTTATTGATTTTTCTAAAGAAGATATTGATAAAGAACTTAATAATCTTGAAGGAAATGTTATTTCACCTGAAAACTATAATAAATTTAAAAATGAAGAAGAAATAAAAAAAAAATTTAAAATAACTGATATTGAAATTAATAATATTGAAAATGGACTTGAAAGAGCGGTTTATAATAAATTATCAATTAAGGATTTAAAATAAATTAAAAAATATATTTTATATTTTTCATAAAAAAAATTTATTTATTATTTTTTTTAAATTATTATTTTATTCAAATATGTCTTCTTTAATAGAAAGCACAAATACAAAAAATAGCATTCCTCAAACAAAAAATATTAATTTATTATTTGATTTAGCAAAAATAAATTGTCAAATAATTTTTATCAATAAAGAAAATGATTTTACATTTTATGAAAATTTCAAAAGATTATTATCAACTCAAATAAATGTAATTTCATCTCCTTCAATGGAAGAAATAAAAACTTTTTATTATATTAAATACTATGAAGGAAATAAAATTGAAAAAGATTCATTTAGTGAATTAGTAATAAATAAAAATATGTGTATTAGAATATATGTAACACAAGATGATGTTAATTTAAGAAAAAAATTAATTGATTTATATCATAATGACATTGATGCATTAAATGATCCAACAATGATAAAAAGAAGTAGATTTATTTTTTTATTTGATAATAAATTAGAAAATGAAAAAGAAAGTGCAAATGATAAAAATGTTTATTATATAAATAAAGGGAAAAATTCAATTTTACAAGAAATGAGAGTAATTATAACTGATATAGTTGTAAATGGTTATATAAATTATATAAATGAAAATACTACATTTAATGCATCAATTGATTATAAAAAAAATATACCAATTGTTACTAAAAGAGTAGGTGAATTAATTCATGCTCAAAAATTAGAAGAGGCTCTTTCTAGAATTGATAAAGCAATTAAGGAATATAACAATATTGAATTAGCAACTTTTTTAGAAATAAAAGCTTTATGTTTATTTTATATGGATTATAAATTAAAATTAAATGGTAATAAATTAAAACTTAATAAAGAAATATTAGAATGCTTTCAAAATGCTATAAATAAATATAAAAAATTAAAGCAAAAGAAATTATTAATTGATGCTTATCTTAGAATATTATTTTATATTTCATTTTTTCAATTGGAAAATTATAAATTTTTACAAGACACTGTTGTAAATTTAGTAAAAGTTCTGACAGAAGTGCATAATAATTATATTGAAGTGTTTGTAAATTATCTTAAAATTTGTGAAATATATAAAAATGCACAATTTTTAAGAAAAACAAATCAATTTTATTTATTAGCTTTTTTTACTTGTTATAATGATGAAAATTTAACTCCAATGATTCCTTCAATGATTGAAGAAATGTCAAATTTTTTTTATGTGTATAATATATCAAATAATTTAATTGAAACTTATGATGATTTTTTGAAAATACATAAATATTTAATTTTAAATAGTAGAAAGCCAATTTGTACATTTTTATTAAATAAGGAAAAAAATGAATTTGAATTAACAACAAAAAGAAAATTTGATAAATCACATACAATAAATATAAAAAAGTGCCTAAAACAAATTACACATTATACTTTTCAATATTTTTGGAAAAATTTACAAGAAATTTTGAATGAAAAAATAATGTCATATTTCACAAAAAAAAACAATAATGAAAAAAAAATATTGTATACTTTAGGTTATATTCAATCAGTTTATAATTTTATAAAACCTAAAATTCAAAAAGAAATTTTTCAATCACATATAGAAGAATCATTAAATTTTCAAGAAAAAATATATGTAAATTTATATAAAATTCCTTTATTAATGAAATTAATTCCATTATCATCAAAAATAAAATTTGATATAATATCAAATAAAAAGAAAAAAAAAAAAGAAGATAGTCAAAAAATATTTTTATATAATCCTTGGGAAGAAAAATCACAAATAAATTATTATTGGACATCAAATTCATTTCAAAGAATAAAAATTGAATTATATAATCCATTAAAAATTCCAATTGAAATAAGTAAATTGAGAATATTATTTAAAGGAATACAACCATTTTCATATCCATTTAATATTAAATTAGAACCAAATTCAATAATTTCAATAATATCAAAAATAAAATCTAATATTTCAGGAATTACTAATATTATTGGTATTCAATATGAAATTATTAATAGTGTTGCAATACAATATGTTGATAATAATGGAAATGGTTTATTTTATCAATTTGAAAATTTTATTGATGAAAGTTATATGAATGATGAAAAAGAAAAAGTTAATTTAAATAATATTATGATTTATCCTGAAATTGCTGAATTATCTTATAAAGTTTTAGATACAAGTTTTGATATTATTAATAGTAATTTATTATTATATGATTATCAATATTATACTTTTTCTTTTTTATTAGAAAATAAAGGAAAATATCAAATTGACAAAATTCATTGTTATATTTACACATATAAAAAAAATAATTATAAAATATCTTTAGATGAAATTAAACAAGATGTTATTATTAAACCAGGTGAAAATTATATTTTCAATTATAAATATTGGCATAGAGATATTTATGTTAAAATTGATTTTAAAATATTTTATATTTCAAATGAAAAAGAATTAATAAGTGAAAATGAAGATGATTATTTAATGAAACCATATTTATTTTATTCTAAAAAATTACAAACTCTTCATTTAATTGGTTTTATAAATAAAAATATTATTCCAGTTTTATCAACAAATGATTGTTTAATATTATCAAAAATTGATAATAGAATTAAAAAAGATTCTACAAAAGAATTTTGTAATGAAGCAAATTGTTTTACTTTAACAATTCAAAATACAAATGAAAGTCCTATTAAAATTGAATTTTATGATATTGAACAAGACAAAATTATTAGAAAAGAAAAATGTGATGGATTTAAATTTAAAGAAATTTCATGTGTTGTTAATTCAAAAGTTAATTATGATAATGTTATATTAAGATGGGTTTTTAGTGATTTAGAACATATTTCAGGTAAAATTGAGTTAAAACAAATTTATTCTGATTTAATATTTTCTTTAATTAATCCTTTCAATTTTGAAATTAAATATCAAATATTAAATGATAAATTACAAAATCAATATGTTAATTGTGAATATATTATTAAAAATAATAAAAATAAAATAGTTAAAGATTTAAAAGTTATGATTTATTTATATCAAAATATTGATGATACTGAAAATTGGGAAGATTATATTTTTAATCATGATTTAAATCCAAAAGTATTTATTGAAGGTAATTTAACTTTATATATTGATAAAATTGAACCAAAAAATAAATTCTGTTATGATATTAAAATTTATCCTAATAGAAAAGAGACTTTATTTACAACACTTTCAATAATTGATATGAAAAATAATAATATATTTCTGTGTCCATTTTCAAAGAGTTTCACTATTTAATAAATTTTAAAAATATTTTTTTTGGTATATTTAAATATTAGTGTTTTATATTAAAAAAGGATTTTTAAAAATAATTAAATTAATATATTTATTTTTAATCAATATAGCAATAAAATAAAAATATGAATCAACCAAATCAAAACAGTAATCAAGGTAAATAAAATACAAAATTTAATAAATATTATTTCGTTAAAAGAAATAATTTAATAGGATATGTATATTCAGGAAAAATGAATCCAATATTGATCAATAAATTAAAAGCAAATATACAAAAAGAATATAATCAAGAAGAATTATTAATGGCTCAAAATGCTTTAAAAAGTTTAAAAAGTAAAAATGCAAATAATTCAAATAAAATTCAAAATAATATAAATAATAAACAAAATAAAAAATTTAATCCTACTTATGAAAATGAAATTCTAAATAATAATATTAATAATGAATATAATTCTCAATATCAAAATAATACAAAACCTAATAATTTAAAAAATAATTTACCAAAAACAAATACTAATCAAACAAGGAAATTTACTGGGATAAATATAATAAATAATAATATGAATAATAATAATAAAACAAATAATTATGGTTATGGAAATAGTGGAAATTCAAATTATGAAAATAACTCATATAACAATTATAATCAAAGTAATAATATGTATAATAATTATCAATCAAAAAATACTAATTTAAATAAAAATGCAAATAATTATAAGAGTAGTAATAATTATTCTTCAAAAAATCAAAATTTAAATAACAATATTTATAATAATTACCAAAATAATAATTATCAAAATAACAACTATAATAATTATCAAAATAACAACTATAACAATTACCAAAATAATAATTATCAAAAAAATAATTATCAAGATTATAATTATCAAAATAACAATTATCAAAATAACAATTATCAAAATAGTAATTATCAAAATAGTAATTATCAAAATAGTAACTTTAACAATAATAACAAAAATATCCGTCAACATAATATAAAACCAAATTACAATTCAAATACAATGACAAATGAAGAAAATGACAACAGACCAATCGGAGGTGGAATGGAAAATAGTAAAAACAATCCAGAAATGGGAGAAGCAAAAGGAACATGTAATCATTGTGGAAGACAATTTGTATACACAGCATTAGAAAAACATGAGAAAATATGTCAAAAAGTATTTCAAAATAAGAGAAAAGCATTTAATACTCAACAACAAAGAATAAAAAATTCAGAGCAAGCAGTTTTAATGAAACAAGGTCAAATAGAAGAGAAAAAAAAAGAAAAAATGGGTCTTTTAAAAAATAAAAATTCAATTCCAAAATGGAAATTACAATCAGAAGAATTTAGACAAATTTGTAGAGCCGATACAAATAATAATAGTAATAATAATAGTACTTTTAATAATAATAATAATAATAAATTTAATAGTATGGCTAATAAATATGCTAATTATAAACCAAGTGTTATTACTGATAGTTATATTCCTTGTAAATTTTGTAATAGAAAATATAATGAAGAAGCTTATAATAAACATTTAGCTGGATGTGAAAGAAGATATAATGATGCTCAGTTAAAAAATAAATTCAGGAGAAATAGTGGAAATACTATGAATGAAGCACTTAGTAAAAGAGGAATTATTACTAAGAAAAAATGATTTTTTGTTATTATTTTATTATTGAATAAATTTTATTATTTTAAATTTTTAATTTTGTTAAAATGAAATATTCATTTATTTTTTTTTAACATAAAAAGAATTTAAATTAAATATTACTATAAAAATAAGGAAATAAGTTAAAAAATAATTATACTTTTAATTGTGATTTTAATCATCATTAAAAGAAAAATTAATTATGAATCAAAATTTATTATTTTTTCATTTAATATTTAAATAATTAAATTTAATTTTAATTTATAAATATATAAATTTATAATATATAGAATATTATTAATATTCATATCAATAATATTTCTAATTACTAATAGTACATTAATAATTTTATTACATATTGTATATTATATAAAAAAATTAATTTTAATTTTTTTTATTACGCACAATAGGAATTAATTTGATTTTCTGTTTATGATTCAAATCTTTAAGTGAAGAAAAATTATTTATATTTGCTTTAAAAAGTTTTCTATTAAAATTATAATTTAAATTCCCAAAAATAGATTCTTCACTTAAACTATATTTCATTTTTTTTTCATTTATAATTTTTGGTACATATTTTTGGTAAATTACTCTTAAATCTTTCATTTTATTTAAATTTTTTGTGACAAAATTATTTTTGCTTAAATTATTAAGATTTTTTTTTCTATAATTAATAAATAAAAAAACTTACTCTTCTAAAATAATATCAAAATTATTTTTTAAATTAAATATTTTTTCATTACTCTTTCTAAAAATAACCTGTTTTAAACTTTTTAAATAATTACTTTCTTTATTTAATTTTGGAATAATTGAAATATCTAAAGTTTCTAGTCCATTATTATATCTATCATTATTATTTTCATTATCATCTTTTAAATTATTTTCTTTATTTCCATAATTAAAATTGTTTTTCACTTTCAAAAAAGGTAAAATATTATTACTCAAAGTATTATTATCCTTATTTGAATTATTTCTTTTAATTTCATTGTTTTTAAACAAAAAATTTTCATCATTATCATTATTTTCACTATTAACTTCAAGGAATTTTTTATTTAAAACATTCAATTTTTTAGGTATTCTAATAGTTTCAAGAACAATTTTCAAATTTTTATCTTCATGATTATTTTCATTATTAATACAATTAATATTATTCTCATAATTAACAAAACTAAAACTTTCATTATTTTTACTTATAAAATTATTTTCCTTATTTTGAATAATTTTAACTTTATCATTCCCATAAAAATTATCTTTAATATTATCAAATTCAGCAATTTTATCTTTAACTTCCTTAAATTCTAAAATTTCTTTAGCAGAAGGTCTACATTCACTTTTAACAACAATTAATTTTTCAACAAGAGAATTTAACTCAATAGAATATTTCTCATCAATTTTTTTAAATTTACCTTTCATAATTTTATTATACAATCCATTCATATTATTACAAACAAAAGGAGTATTCAACATACAAATTTCATATAAAACACAACCTAAACTCCAAATATCACTTTTAAAATTATAAGGATTATCTTTCCATACTTCAGGACTTGCATAATAAGGAGTTCCAGTTTGAGTACAACCTAAACCTCTTGAAGTAATTTTTGATACGTTTAAATCACCAATTTTAACTGTTCCATCTTTAAATAAAAATATATTTCCACTTTTTAAATCTCTATGTAAAATATTATATTCATGTAAATCTTTTAATCCTTTTGTTATTTGAATAAATATTTTCCATATTTCATTTTCTAAAAATGATTTTTTTAATTTTTTATATAATTTTATTTTCTTTTGTAAATCACCTTCATCTGCATATTCCATTATTATACAAAGTGTTGAGTCTGTTTCATCAATAAATGAATCTTTATATGATATTATGTATTCACTTTTTACTGAAGAAAGAATACTAACTTCGTTTAATGCGTTTTCAATTTCTTTTTTTGATAAATTTCGTAAGTTTACTTTTTTTAATGCATAATGATTGTTGTCTTTTAAATTTTGAACCTTGTAAACTGTACTGTAGGCGCCTTTACCTATTTTTGATATTATTTTGAAGTTTTCCATTGTTTTTTAAATTTTATTTTAGTTTTTATTGACTTTTTTTTTATTTTTTATTTTTTTTGTTCAAAATCTTAATATGAGTTGTGAATAATATTTTAAATTAATAATTTTCATCTTTTTTTTATTATTTACTATTATATATTTTTATAAATATTATAATAAAAATATAATATATTTTTCAATTTATAAAATAATACATTCTTTAATCTATTTGTATCATATATACTATTAATTAACAATTATACATAAATAAACCCTTTTTTTTTGAATAAATCTATCTTAATCGAAACAATATATTAAAAAATATAAAAAACCCTAAAAAAAAGAATAATAAAACAATAAAAAATAAAAAAATCTCATTACTCATTATTATTTAAAATCTCTTCAATTTTATTATTATGAACATCCAACATTTCCGTTCCTAAATCTTTAATAATCCATTCATGTCTCAAAGCCCTTAAAGGACATAATCTTTCTTTCCTATCCCATTTCAAGCATTCTTTAACAAATTTAATAAAAGATTTATCAGCATTTTTCAATCTTTTACTAATAGATTTAGTATTAGGTTTTCTAATTTTTCCAAAAGAATTACTTCTTTCGAGAGGATTACAATTTTTATCAAAAAACAAATTTTTTTTAGGAGAAGAAATAATCATATTTTTAGGAGGAAGGCCAATAAATTCCATAATATAATATAAAGTATCATATTCATTTTCACCAGGAAAAATTGGATATCCAGTATATAATTCAAAAACAATACAACCTAAACTCCACATATCAATTTCAATATCATATTCTAAACCTAATAGAATTTCTGGTGCTCTATAATAACGACTTTGAATATAACAAAATATTTTTTCTGAAGTAAAACAACTTGAACCAAAATCAATTAATTTTAAACCTGTTAAATTCTTTTCTATTAATAATATATTTTCTGGTTTTAAATCGCAGTGAATTATATGAAAATGTTTAAGACAAAGTAAAGAAAATAAAATTTGAGTTGTGAATTTTTTTATAGTTGTTAAATTAAAACCTTCGTATTTTATACTTTTTATTTCTTCATATAAATTATTTGCTAATAATTCAAAAACTAAACAACAATGTCCTTTGAATATAAAAGTATTTTTTAATTGGACAAAATTTCCTAATTGTTTTGGGTCATGTTTTTTTAAATATTCTAATAATTTAATTTCTATTTTAGCTTGTTGATTACATTTTTCTTGTTTTTTTATTATTTTTACACATACGTATTCTTTATTTTTATGATCAATACATTTTAATGCTATTCCAAAAGAACCTTTTCCTATTAATTCAATTATTTCATATCTATTTATTAATTTTTCACCTTTTTCTATTATGTAATTTCCATCTTTATCATCATATTCTTTTAATACTTCATCTGATGTTTTATTTAAATTTATATCTGTTGATATGTCTAATTTTTTTTTCATTTTTTGTTTTTTATTTATTTCATTACGATTTTCTATTTTATTATTATCATTACTTATTGATTTTCGTTCATAAATAGTTCTAGTGTTCTTTAAAGGTTTTAATAAACATTCTCTTTTAATTTCTCTATCTTTATTAATATTTAAATTATTTCTATGTTTAATAGTTTTTTCTTCTTGAATTTTAGTAGAAATTTTTTCAAAAACATTTTGTTGAATTTTTTTTTTTGGATGATTCTCAAAATTATGTTTATAAATATAAGTTGGAGTTATTTTATCTTCTGATTCAAAACTTCTTGATGAAGTACTTTCATTACTTTTATTTAATATATTTTTACTTTTCCTTAATGATTTCTTAAATGGAGAATTTGCTATTAATCTTTTTGATGTTATTTTTGAAGTTTCTCTATAAAAATCTGGACTTGGTTCTCTTGATTTTTGTTGAATTAAATCTACACTTTTTTCCCTTTTTATTTGTCTTTTTTTTTTTTGATTTATTATTAAATTGTTAAATGTTTGTTGCTGTGCAGTAATTTTTTTATCTTGATTTATAATATTATTATTTTTATTATTATTTTGTTTATTTTTTTTTCCTTTTCTTTTCAAATTTGGTTTATCTAAACTAAAAGATTTACAATCTGGTGGTTTTAAATAACTTATTGAAGATTTCATTTTTCAAAAATAATTTAAAAATTTTTTATTCTCAAAATTATAATATGTAAATTAAATAAAAGAATAGAAAAAAAATAAAAATTAAAAATATAATATAATTTAAAATAAATGGAAAAAATTTCTATATCAGAATCAATTACTTCAGATGATTTTGTTGATATAAAAGAAATAACAGATTTTCAAGAAGAAATATTATATATATCAATAAATCAAACTCAAACATTTATTGCAATGGGAACAAAAACAGGATTTAAATTATTTATAATATCACCACCACAATTATTTTATGAATCAAAATGTGGTCCAATTAAAATAGTAGAAATGTTAAATTCAACAAATTTAGTATTATTAGTAGGACAAAATGAAATTGGTGATTTTTCACCTAGAAAAGGAACTATATATCAAATTAAAGATAATACTGTAATTTGTTCTTTTTGGCCTTTTTCAAATCCAATTACTTTAGCAAAATTAAATAAACAAAGAATAATATTATTAGAAAATACTACAATTCATATTTTTTCAACTAATGATATGAAATCTTTACATTCTTTAGATATTGGAATTAATAATTTAAGTAATAGTATTATTTATAATAATAATAATATTAATTTTAATAATAAAATTTGTTTATCTTCTTCATCAGATAAAAATAATTTTTTAATTTATTCTTCAAGTGAAACTGAAGGAATAATAAAAGTATATGATTTATTATATTTAACATATAAAACAACAATTCAAGCACATAAAGGACCAATTGAACAAATGAATATTAATTCAAATGGTGATTTATTAGTTACTTCTTCTGTTAAAGGAACTACAATTCGAGTTTTTTCTCTTCCTAAAGGTGATAAATTATATACTTTTAGAAGAGGAATCGCTAATGCTAAGATTTTTTCTATTAATTTTGATATTGAAACTAATAGTAAAATTGTATTATTAAGTAATACTGGAACTATTCATATTTTTGATTTAGGAAAAAAACAATATTTAGATAATAATAATAATAGAAAGAAAAGTAGTGATTTTTATTTTAATGATGAAAAGTTTAATGAAAAAAATAATAATAAAGGAATCTTTGGATATGTTACTGATTTTGTAAAAAAATCTAATTTAATTTCCAAAGATTATGAAGATATTTATAACTATGAAAGACCTATTATTAGTGGAAATTTTTCTGATATTAAAACAAAGAATATTATTTGTTTTAATGGTAATAATACTAATGAAATTATCACTGTAAATGAAAATGGTATTTATCATTCTTTTTCTGTTAATTATAAAAAAAATTCTATTTCAAAAATTATGAAAGAAACACTAGATGAACTTAAATTAATTGTTTAAAAAAATTTTTAAATGTAAAATTATATTGTAAATAAAATATTAATAATTTAATTAATATTTCTTAATCAAGAATTTTATAATAAAAAATGATTTTAATAAATATTTTTGATTAATGGAATTATAATAATAAAAAAATGATATAAAAAAAAATATTATAAACTATGTTATTATATTGTTAAATAATTTAAAACAAATTATTCATAAAAAATTTGCAAAGTGTAAGAAAATTAAAAAAAATATAAATAATAAATTGAATTTAAAGAATAGATATTAAACAGTAAATAAAATAAAATTTGAAAAATATATTATTAATTGGAGAAAAAGAATCTTTTTGTAACAAATAGTATAATTAAATACAAAAAAACCTTTAAAGTTGAAGAATTAATATAAGAATTAATTAAATAAAATTAATATAAAAAAATAAATATTTATATTTATTTTAATAAATTATTGATGTAAATATAAAAATCAAATTTAAAGAAAATCATAAAGAAAAAAGTATAATCTATAAGAAAATTATTTTAATTATGATTTATTGTATAACTTTATTTAGCTATTTTCTTTGAATAAAATTGTATAAATTTATTATATTATTTTGAAATTTGAAAATGATTTAATTGATGTAGAAATTTCATAATTATCCTTTTGAAGCTCAATTTTTTCATAATTTACTTACTTTTAATAATTATAAATATAGGAATAAAAATCATATTAATTCAATATTTTAGATTGATTTATATTTCTTAATTTTCCTTATTATATCTTTACAATATAAAATTAATTATAAAAATGAATTTAAAATTTCATTTAAAAGAATATAAAATAATATTTAATAAAGAAATAAATTTAACCATAAGTAGGATTACCGTAATTATCTCTTCCAGATGGCATTTCATAAGCATGATCAGGTTCATATCTTTCATAAGTAGGATTACCATAATTATCACTTCCCTTTGGCTCTTGATAAGCATAACTTGGTTGATAACCACCTCCTTTTGAATCCATTTTTTTTATCTTTTTTAATTTTTTATCGATTTTATATCTGTAATATTATTTTTTTTTCCCATTTTTAATTAATAGTGAAAAGAAAAATTAGTTAAAAAATACTATTTTTTAAGAAAATTAGTTAAAAAATCCTATTTTTTAAGAAATTAAATAATATTTGTTAAACTATTTAATTAATTTAATTATTTTTTATATATAAAATAAAAATAATTTTTAATTATTATATTTATTTATATTTTTATTTTAAATATAATTTTTATATTTTATTATTTGTTTAAAATAAAAAATATTATATTATTATAATTTAAATAAATTAAAATTTGGGGATTGGGGATTGGGGATTGGGGATTGGGGATTGGG